>JAULCC010083629.1:2540-14454 GCA_032358795.1 Nuttallia obscurata | reverse complement strand
CACTCGGCCAATTGTTTCACCAAATATTGGGCGAATGCGATGGATTTTAAATCCAGGCAGACGACAATTTAAGCAGACGACAATTTTGTTTTCCAGCAGGCTAGGGGTTATTATCCTGATAGAAAAAAGTCGCGTAACATTTACTTAATGTGTGTTTCATAAGATAGAAACAGCTAAACACTTTGTTAAAATTCACTCTCATAGGCTTAAGTATTAAAGCTACACTAAGGAATACACTAAACAACTGACCAATATTAATGAACCAAAGTGTATCTCTGATAACCTTAACATTCCACATGATATGTAGATACTGAATATATGTTAACAAACTTTAAACAAGAAAAGCATTTCTTTACATTTGTGTATTTGTCCATTATTGCACAACACTTCAACTGCTATCATTAAGACTTTATTATAAAATTGTGTTTTTTTCAATGTGAAAAAAATAAATCAAATCTGTATGGTAAATTACAAAATATATCACGTAGATACGTTCTAAAATACATTACGTACGCGTGTAAGTGTGAGAAACTCAAATGTTAAATTTACATACACTATTATCTATATAATTTATCTTAAATATACTGTATAAACAGTACATTTTATTATAACGTATCATTGTGCATTCCAGTTTGAACAATGTTCATTTACTCTACCTAATTGAAGTAACAATACCCTAATTTATTTCACGTATATATTCTTCAATTACCTAGTGTAAAAAAACTAAAAAAAGCTCGAGTGTAAAACTAAATTTATTTTAGCTACATTTTACTCTGAAAAAAAACAAAAACAAAACCGCATCTTAATATCTAATTCATTATAATTAAAACAATATTGAATTCGATATATTTAATGAATTACATTTTCCTTTTAGAAATGGTCAAAAGATTTACAAACTGTATATATCAAATATAACATCTGATATATATATATATATCTTTTCATAGTTATATTGTAAGGGTTTCCTTCTAATGTAAAAATAAAAAATAATACGTATAAGCTTATTTATCCGAGATTAATAAAACGATACAAACAGATATACACGAAATAGATTATTTTAATAAGCAATGGTTTATGATGCCATAATGCACGATATTAAAGTAGTAAGTCTAACAGTTATCAATTTAATTAGAAAGCTGTTTCCTAGGCTTACTTACAAAATAGACTTAACTTCTTGCTTTAATTTATTCCAATATATTGTTTAATTCTTTTTTTTAAAAGAGGGCATTATAAATTAGAAAAATAAAAACAAACCTGGAATATATCGTAGACGTATTGAAAGTTTTGGTTCGTTTTCTAAATAAATTAAAATTAAAACAAAAATAAAACAAATACATTTGTTTACTAAAAATAAGCATATAATAGATTAATTAATAAAATAGCCTTTTAATAGCCCTAAAACGTTATTCTGTATTTTAAGTAGACTGGTTTTGTTTGAAATTTTAAGTTCTCAAATAACACATATTAAAAAAACAATTCATCGTACATCAAAATAATTTTGTCAATGAAGAAATAAACATTTAGACAGAAGACATACTCTAAACTTGTTATGTTTGAATAAACTCTGTGACATTTATAAACTTATATTTAAAATATTTAAGTTCAAAATAAATAATTAAATTAACTCTTACCTGTCGTCAGAAAAAAATGAACTTAGATTTATAATTTCATTCTAAACGTATACATTTTCTGAAAAGTTGTTCATCTTATAAGCTTGAATCTATCTTTATCTTTTATGAAAACCATTGAAATATTTGTTTTTATGTTTATGTTTTTCTTCACATACAATTATTTGATAAATTAGATATTCTCATAATCGGATTAAAATTTTAGGATTTAAAATATCGAACATATTAAAATATTTTTGTTATCATGTAGGTAGATATATAATTCAATATATATTATTCGAGTTGATCTTAACGGTCCAGGTTTATAACTTTATCAGACAATATAAAAATGTCTTTAACGATTTATTATTATTTGAAATGTGTAAATTGTGAATTATTTGAAAATACTGTTAGTGTATTTTTCATTGAAAATCTGATTTTGTCTTTTATTCGTCCTTGATTTATCTCGCTTACTATTTCTTTATTTTCATTTTAGATAAGGAAAACAGTTTTTCCTTTTTCTTTAAACACGGTATAAGATATTTTTGCTATACTTGTTCTATATTCTTCCTACTAAACAATACGCGCAATTAGTATTTGATATATATGTATGATTGTATATCTCGTTGTGGCAATATCATTGTATATATTGTAAATGACCATTTTATTGACGAATGTTGATAAATAAACTAAACAGAATATCACATTATTTTATAAATTGATTTGAAATAGATGAAATGTATTTTTGAATTTTACACTGTCAAACTAAATTAAAATTATCATTAAATAAAAACTTGAGGAAATTGAACGCAGTGTTAAGGCAGCATATCTGAACATATATAGTTAAGTTATGTATTAAATGTAAAACATCAAACTTTTTAATAATATTCTGTTACATAACGTTAAGGAAAAGTAAAATTAAATTAACAGGTATTTATTCAAATGCAATTTCTTTAGCTATACTTGACAAAGGACTATACATTTGCATATGTTAAATTAAAAGAAAGATATTACACGTCATCAAAATAAATAGATAGCAAGAAAGAAATTAGTCGTTCTTGTGCATAGTGTGATTGAATTTATACGTTTTAAAATTCCAAAATACGTATTAAAGAAATATTTGTTCAAATGAATATAGATTTCTTATAGAATACGTTTTAAAATATTAAAAAATAGAGGTGGTTATCGGATTGGATCATACATTTCTTTGATATAAGTTTAGAAAATATCTAAAAATAGAATTGGTTGTAGGGTGAGGGTCACCTGTTCTTAATACATATGGTAAAATCCGTCATATTTTACTGCTTTCATCTGAAAAAAATATAATTACTAACTTTACGTTTACAAGCTATAAACACGTATACTTTTAAAAAAAAGTATTCCAGTCAAATTAATTAATAAGTTTATTCTTTTTCTTATTATTTTTCCCTTGTTTAATACATGTAAATACATTATACTGTTTTGAAAAGTACATGATTAGCGTACACATATACATATGTATTACGTTAACTTTCCTTAATATGCATATTAGGCTAATCTCCCTCTGATATACACTATACTGTATATGCTACCTCCCTACAGCAGCCATTAACTATAACAGCATTTTTTCATCGCTATGGCTAGTGCCCGTTGTAAAGAGATATTATTGTACAAACTTTACGTAAGCTATAAAATCGTATAATTAACAAAAAAAAAAAAGTATTTCAGTCAAATTTATAACTTAATTCTTTATGGCCATCTACAGTTAAAATAACAACACGTTCGGTCAGCCTTTTTAACAGACTGATAGTACTAGTTTATTATATCTTTTATAATATTTTTACCTCATACAAACAGGAAAACTTATTGAAATTTGAATAGCAAATAAATCTATAGAAGATGATTATACCATTCGTTGTTGTAAAATAGAGTTAAACTAATGATGAAGACAAAAATACATTTGTAAAACTGTACTTCCGTCAGTTCGTTTAATTAAAACTGTCTTTGATTCCACGAGGTAACCCAACGAGTTTTGAATAATATAGAGAATATGCTGTGAGTTCTATATAATGTACATATACAACTCACATATCGTTATAGATAAAAGTTTGACCAGTGGGCGAACGTTAAAGTGATGTTAATTCGCTTAAATTATCAAAAATGTTGATCGGTACATTGCGAATTATACACAACATTGATATTATGCAAAATATTGCAAAATTAAAAACTGTTAAAATTTAAATAATTGCTCGTTAACCTACTTATGAACAAATAATGGACAAAACCAAAGGATTGACTATCATTACTTCTTAGAGAGAGACAGACACACACACAAAGACAGACAAACACACAGAAATACAGAGAGAGACAGACAGACAGACAGTGATACAGAGAGAGAGAGAGAGAGAGAGTGTGACAGAAAAAGAGAGACGATTGCTATTAGTAAGTGTGCATAGAAAACTTATACCAGCAATATAGATACACATTTCTGTATCAGATTTTGCACTTAAAACTTTTGAATTGATTTAAGACAAATATTTGCTACCAGACTGCAAAAATTTCAACCAAACTGGACACTCTGACGCATTTTATATACTAGTGCTGCATATAAATAAAAATTATATAAATATAGATGGATGTATGATAGTATTCTGGCAAAATATAATTCAGAATGGTTACACATGTAAACCTTATCTTTATTGATACATAATATTCGAACGTCACATCTTGTGAAAAAGTACTTATTTGTCAAGACTGTCAAATATAAATATATATGTATGAAATGTAGTATTTTGCAATATACATGGTAAATTGTATATCATAGACACATTTAAGCTTAATGCAAACGAAAGAAGAACTATGGTAAAAAATGAAAAACTAGAAACGACGTGATATGTCAGAGAAAAAACTCTACAAAATAAAATAGTTTCATGAATTCACTGCGTAATGTTTGTTTGTCTTAATTGCACTCAGACCGCATTCGTCACCAAGGACAGTGAACTCAGACCGCATTCGTCACCAAGGGCAGTGAACCATAACTTATATACCGGGTTTAATGTAATACCGTAACAAGTCGGTTTAATGCATGTTGCATGTTGCAGGCGTCTTACAATAAGGCGACATTTTTTCTCGGAATAGCGAATAATGATGACAGACGCAAATGCATTACTTGTTTTAGAACCCAAGAAGTAGTTTACATACAGTTCATCAAATCTAGGGAGGTACGTTAAATGAAATTACTATTTTCAGCTAATTTTGTTAAAGATGGGTAAGTTAATTAAGTAAAAATATTATAGAAATGGAAATTTTCAACACATATAAAGACCACCATATTAATGTTTCGCAAATAATCATTTTTGAAGAAAAGCAAGTGAAGCATATTTGATTAAGAATGTATCATATACTACTACTGTCCATAGCCAGGGAGTTTATGTACACCATAAACTCTTTGTCTGCACCTGCATATTTTTGTTTTAAACTGATTCATAACAGAATCTTTTGTCATTGCTAGGCACGTATACAAGGACATTGACAGGTGTGGAAAGTAACATCTAAAATGTACCGCATAAGTCTCTACAGGTATACAACTGTACAATTGTGGCCTGTAATTCGGTAATGTCAAATTGTAATCAAACAATCACACACTTGGAACAAAAACGAAAATAATCACTGAGTCTGCGTATCTGCAAATTCAAAAATTATACAAAGTGCAAATAGTATCTGACAGTTGTGGTCATGGACGATTTTTTCTAAGTAAGTAGCTGTAGTTAGAAAATATAATGCCTGGAATAGTTGAAAGTTAGTCAAAGTGGTTATAATGAAGCGCAGCTATAGTAATTATCTACAAATGCTGAAACCTGGAACATGTCAACAGCATTTATGTATCGCACTTGTGAATTCTTTTTAACAATTTTGTTAATTCGACCACGTCTTAGAACTTCTGAATCATACGAGAAGTTTTTTTCCTTCAATATACTTACTGCATCAACATAATAAACGGACAAGAAAACGTTTGCAGGTTAGGATATACAGCAGTGTTTATCATGTGTATTGCTTTTCCAAATAAGAACAGACAGATAATAAACACACCCATGCAAATTCCACCACATTTTCAGCCAATTTATCTCAGCTCTATGTCCAATGTGTTGGACTGAAATTAAGATTTAGCAACAAATCTAAAGTACAGTATGTTGTATATAAGATATCAGATCTAACATTTTGCCACTAATCACAGGAGCAATAACACCACTAAACACAACGGATAAATTTGCCCTACAGCAAAAATAGAAACAACCAACGAATTAAAGAAAATAACTTTCATATGTAAACAGCATCCGTCTATACTAAATATGAAGTTATTCTTATTAAACCTTAGACACACCTTTCAAAACAAGCAAAATGTTCTATTAAAATAACTTGCGGACTCAGCTAAACTAAATATCTTAACAGCATTTTTCTGCTAATAAAATAGAAGAGGTTCCAACTACAAATACATAAAACTATATTCAAATCATAAATAATTTTACGATATTCTTTATGAAATTGAAGTATTAAGTTATCTTTTACCATTTTCGGGTACTGTTTTGTCACGCAAAATTTTAAATATATATCTTTGCATATCAGAAATTTAAGGAAAATTACTGACAAGCGTCTATGCATGTCATATTTAAGTCTATTTAACGTTAATTGTACTCAAATTATGTAAATGTGTTCATGGGTGATAACATTTCTATTCAAATACAATCGATTTCGACGTTAAACTATATATCTTCATTATATGCTCTATTTCAAAATTGTTTTGGACCTGGTTGCCACTGAATAACGTCAGTAAATTGCTTTGATACTTACAAATACCAAAGTCACAATAAAATACAATCTGAAATGGGTGTGTCTGGGAGAATGCTGCTGGTGTCTGGTATTAAACATTTCGCGAGATTATTACAACTGAAAAGTTTGAGCACCTAAGCATTTTCAACGATCTGTGGTACGTTTGAATATATCAGATATAAACAACACATACCGTATACCATCTTTTTAAACATAACCCTACCTGAAGCCAAAACACAGTTACAAAAACACCTTTTCACAGCAGACAAAGCAATTTAATTCAGACTACATACCCCTATTCAGTTCAGCCAATTACTTAAGTTGTCGCTGATAAAAGCTTAAGTATATTGATACATTAAAGCGTGTTTTGATATTTAAAGTATTGTTATAGACTTACATGACTAGCCAAATTATACAATACATGTGTACTAAATTCATTAATCCATATATTTGAGGATACTTTTATTCTAGTTGTTATATGGGTGTAGGCACTAGTTATGCTTTGTCATGCATGTCACACGATGCACGCAGGATAGTACATTAACTGGATAAATGTATAATTGAAAAGAGTCTCGGCCCTATGCCAACATGCCATTTGATTCTGGGAGACAAGCCTATGCTTGTCTATATGACATATCATCATGAATGAATATATTAATATTTGCCATGGGATTAAACTATTTCTCAATCATTTGGCATACACATATACATATAGACTGATTACATCTATCAGTGAAGTATATCTGGATTTAGATCAAGTATCCTCCTAGCGGGCATGGGTGCACACTCTGATCTGTCTGTGGCACTATGCAGAAAAGAGCATGCTAGCCACAGTATCGTGTGCATATTTTGAAATTACAAAGCTGCATTTAAAATGAGATTTCATAAAATAATTAAAGTTTCCTTTGTATGTTAACATTTTGCAAATACATTGACCGTGGTTTCTATAATCCTAATTATGAGTCTGATGAGTTGTAGTGTTTAACAACGTCACTACGGGCAAGAATGATCCAACATACGCCCTTTGTTGCATACGTCCACATGCACAAAACAACGCGAATTTATGAACAGTTATAGACGTAGAGAACGATAAAATTGGACATCACCAAATGACTCACATAGCCGCAGTAGCTGTATGATTAAGCCGTAAACTTTTCCACATATGAGAAGAAGTGGCCTATCAAACTAGGCTTGTAATTACACTAAAAGAGCACGCAAAAGCAAAATGCCTGTTTTAAATTGTTAAACCATACAGAATCCCTTCATCTAGGTCATTTGGAGTACTTTAAAAGACAATTGAGCACTGAGTTTTCAAAATGAAATGTTAAATGCGATCAGTGGCTTAGTATATTATCTTTGGCAGTGCTGGTGGATTTTAAGTTTTAAGAAAAATATGTCACAATGAATTCAAAATAATTTCAGCAGTAAGGAACGTTTTTCATAAACCTATGCACTTATTGTTCAGGAACTCTGATTGAATTTTTATCATATTTTATTCATGTTACTAGTTTTCATTTGATATAATTTTGAAATGTTTTGAAATATATATTTAGTCTAACTTCCTCAAAGTCAAAGTTTATATCTGAGTGGGTCAAAATTTGTAAAACATAGCAAATATAAAGGTTGCCATGACTTTAACCATGTTAGCTGACTTTAAGTATCAGTTGCCTCTTTCTGTAAATACGAATATCGAAATCTGATGTATGGTTGCAACCAATGTTTCTAACTGTCTATTAAATTTATCTTAGTATCACAGTAGGCTTAAACTTCAGAAATGATAAGATTTTACTAGTAAACGGAACAATGTTTTCATAAAAGCCAAGTCATTGTATTTTCTTCATATCTTTTTAAGAACCAAATGTATTAGCGATTTAATTTTTAGTAACCAGCCAACTATAAATAAAACCACATCGGCCTTCCTACCCCAAATAAAGTAGCAAGTGAATGTAGTTTCTTTTATCCATGATTGAATTTCTATCATTTTAGATCTGAGTTTGTTGATTTCGCCCAAGTTTTACATTTAGTAGCAGTTATAGACAACAACAGTCCTTGAGCATATATATAATGTTAAAATATTTTCTTTCGTCATAAGAGCATAAGACATTAACACTTTCACATTTATGACCTATAAACTTCACACAAGCAGGACGTACCAAAACAAAAATATTTACTGTCACATAGTTCCTCACGCTACTGTAAAAGCTTGTCTGTGACTGTCTGAGTATAAAGGCATTTTTTCTTTTAATAAAAGCTCCATAAAAGGGCTAATATTCTCAAAATGTAAACACATCATGTCAAAGTAGTAGATAGATGGTCAAGTTATAAGATAGAAACAAGGATATCCACATCGAGTTTGTCCTGAGACCAATATGTGTTAGAAATATGACTTGTACAACACATCAACATTAAACTACACCTTAATAAAGATTAAAATGGAATAAAAGTAACTAAATAAAAACTAGAGCTTATTGTTTTCAGAACCGTTGTGATGGTTTCAAATCAAATCCCATCTACGTGTTTCAAACGTGTTACTCGTGCACCTATGCTGTCCCTTAATTTAAGATTTAATTTCAATGGGACGCGTTTATTATATGGTCTCGTGTTTGAAAATGCAACTGACAGAATGAGAGGAAGATTGTGCACACGAAAACACGATGAACATTCCCCTAGGGAACATCATGTCTGCATGAAAAGAAGTTATATTGTATGGAAACTGCATTTGAGTTATATCAGCCTTTATAATAAGTTCTGTGATGAAGTTAGTGATCTATAATAAACCATTGCTGATAATATAAATATACTTTTACCACCTTTAAATTGTCTATCTGAAGTCGGTGTATCTTTGGACAAAGCAACGATATAATCAACAGTTACAATTAATAGATGTCCATATCGGACAAAACTCTCTGTCTAGCTGATCTTGTTTGTATAAATGCTTCCTTATGTACTTAGATCTCGTTTTAAAACATTTTAATGTTTTATGTAACTATAAATTGTAAACAGTATTTTATTTTACTTTTGAATCTACACTGGTGCAGATTCCATGTCTGTGTATAATCAGGCCACTCATATCTAAGATAAGAGGCAAAAACGCATGTAGTAAAGGTTATATATTAATCAAACATGTAATTTACTTTGTTCTTTAGCCAAGTTGGACACCATGTCTGTAAATATACAATTGTATTGAGGACGTGTATACAGAAGGTGCATATAAAGCAACAGTGTGCTGAATTAAAATGTTTCTGGGTTGTTCTTCTCCAGATATTCTGAAATCTAAAAGATAATGTCATGATATTTGCTGATAATGTTCAGCTGCATTTTGCTTTTGCTGAAAAGTATTCTTTATAAGTTTGGTCTTTAAAGAAATAAGAAAGTGAGCACTTGCAAAATTCTGATTGCCGTTTATTAAACTATTGAATTGGTGAGTAGAAAAGTTATGTTATTTTAAGACTATTTCTTAAGTCTTTGACAAAATAGTTGTTTTGAAACTGCTTTAAACACTGGCCGATAATGAGTAAAAAAGTTATATGTGCTGAACTCTGTTTGGCTAATAAATATGTTCATATTTTTTAAACTTTTATTAGAAGATTGATACAGTTTTAAAAGATGCCTTTATTATAAAGTAAAAGACTCAAAAGGTTTCTACATCACACAGAAATACGACTCATCGGTTGACTTCAAAAGTAAATAGTGTATAATTTGAAGAAACGGTCAATCGAAATATGCATGTTTTCATAATGTAAATCTAATACAAAGATATTTCAGGTACATGTAGCGATACATTTCCATGCGAAGAAGTTATGTATAAAGAGAAAATACTGAAATATGATTTGTCTTTGTTAGTAGTTAACTATTACAACGCCTAACATCCATGCTGTTATTAACCCTTAGCCTGCTCTAAAAAATGTCGTCTGCTTAAACTGTCGTCTGCTTAGATTTTAAAATTCACCAGAATCGCCCACTATTTGGAGAAACAATTGGCCGAGTGTCAAACAGCTTGGCTCCTGATTAGACGCCGAGTTACTGTTAGCAAATTCTATCACGGTCGCCCATAGCAAAATAAAGGTTTATCACCTACGTTTGCAGAAAGGTGATTAATTTTTGATCATTTCATTAGCCCCATATTTACACATACATTCTCTTCAAGAATATCTATAATTTTGCATATTCAAAATGACAATTAATGATGTTTTGTCTTTCGTCACGAGTGGCATACGGTATCTTAGTAATAGTTAATCATACCGTTGCAGATAAAAAATAAAACAAACTTGCGAATTGTTCTTTTTAGGTTTGGCTTTTCGTATAAAGAAGACAGATTCGATTAGGAGAAACAAGTTTTCATTGCAGATCCCGTTTATGTTTGATATTGATCGAATGTGCAGGTATAACTTTCAGATGATCATTTTAGCATTCTAGATCCATATAATTTAAACAATTGCACGGATGAGAACATAAGTGGGACCTTTTCTGCTCTTCCTACTAAATGTTAATGCAACCTATTTTAACCGTGATCTATATGTAAACAACATAGGGTTAACACCATTTTACTTTCTTTAGACGTTTTAAAAATGGCAGGCCAATTTGCACAACATACTCAAAACATTGAAATATGAGCAAGTGATCATATCAGATCAAAGCATTTTTCCTTTCAAACTCTTTAATTTGCATTGACTGGACATTGTCTTGATTAAACAACTGATGTGAATGTTAGGCAACTTAAACGTAATGAATACGTTTCTTGAAAGCAAAAATTTGGCAAACTCCTTTTTGTTTTACAAAACGTACAGCAGCCTGTAATTTTCCTTTTATATGGTGACGCGTTAGTAACTGTTTCTATGGCAATAAGAATTAAAACTTCTATCAGGAAAGTCAACAAAGGGTAAGAAGAGAAAAAAATGCGACGATACGTTTTTCTTTTTTTATAAATAATAATTACCAATCTAGTTTGGAGAATATTACATTTAAAAAAAAATTCTATTCTGAGTTTTCTTAATGTACATTTATTTTCTGCGATAGCTGTGTCTGCTACTGAAATGTTGCACAATCAATATCATATATGTTTCACGTTATCATGATTTCACAGCACCTTATACTCACGACGATTGTTTTGTGTCCAGACCTCTCGATTTTAGCTCTTAAAGTGGTGCTTGATGATACATTTTTCTTAAGACAACCTGCACATCTCAGATGTGTTAGAAATGGAACTATATGATATAGTATGCATAAACCACACGTCTTTCTCCTCACAAATAAAAAGCAAAACAAGTCCACAAAACATGTCCTGCATTTGTTTAAAATACAGATAGCCAAATTGGTAGAAAATTTTCTGATATTTAATGATCGCCTGCAGATTTAGTACATTTAACATAAGTGGTTATTATGGCGGTGGGGGCAATGAAAATCATTTGTCCTTGTTTGACCTATGATCTGTGCTCCAAGTTCCAAACCAATGGTGTACTTATATTCAAATAAACATTGAATAACACCTAACGAAGAATTGT
>JAULCC010083407.1:0-14460 GCA_032358795.1 Nuttallia obscurata | reverse complement strand
AAACGCTTTCTTAGACTTGAAACTCAAGAATTTTCTCCAATCCTCTCTGTTGGTTTCAAGCTTTTGCCAGAATGGTAAGCGCTGGGAGCCAGACACCAAGGGTAGGGGCTAATCTTCAGTTTCAAGTTTAAGAACGGCTTGGTGCATTTCCAATGCTGACCCGTGCAGGGATTTCCTAGGAATGAAAATACAGAACAAACAAAACCTTTCTATACATGAACAACATGTATTTGGTCAACAACTAAACATTATAAGAAAGACTTATCAATGTAACTAAGATTGCGAATTTTATTGAAGTCTTAAATCAACTAGCTTAAAAAATTATTATCGTTTCTTTATTCTCATATTGTGACATTCCAGACTGATGTCTTTTACACCTTTTTTCATTTGGCTAATTTTTCACTATGCATTCTTTAAATAT
Source organism: Nuttallia obscurata (assembly GCA_032358795.1). Taxonomy (NCBI): domain Eukaryota; kingdom Metazoa; phylum Mollusca; class Bivalvia; order Cardiida; family Psammobiidae; genus Nuttallia; species Nuttallia obscurata. Next base: position 14,039 of record JAULCC010083407.1, on the reverse strand, counting down.
TCGCAAAACAGAATTTGTTCTAGGAGAATACAGTCCACAGTTTTTGTTGTGCTAGACGAGCCCTTTAGGAAAAACTCAACTTATCACATAATAAGATGAGCAAGAAGAAAATTGACAGGATTTGCATGCTATCTTAATTATATGGTTTGGTCATTCGTGTTTGACATTGTATAATTTAAATTTCAAAATTCAAATCAACAATTTGGCATTCATATGTTTCAGTGTTTCTTCTTAGAATAATGATTGTCTAAGAAGAAAACGTTTTCAGCTACAACCAATCACGGTATTTAACTTTCATCTTGTGTTTGTGTTTTTATTGATGCTGTTTTTGCTTGTAATTGTGTTGTTGTTTTTCTAATAATGCAAAGTTTTTCAACATCCACGGTAATTTCTTACTTTACACTTCATACATAACATGGACCAGTTGACTTTTTCATATTTTCATTAGGTATGGAAGAAAATTCTCCTTCCAATGAAATTGCCTGTTACAATTAAATACTCTTCAATAACTATGACATCATATTGGGTTTTGTTATTAAATATAGAAAATAAAACGCATATTTTAGAAAAGACACAAATTGATAGACCAACCCATTGACATAAAGCAATTATTGATTGGCTAGATGCCGAAAGGGATCCCCGAAGAATCAACGAAACTACCGCATTAATCATTTATGAGTACGAGCTTTTACCAGCAAAACAAAGTATTGTGCAGTAGTGTACTGTGGGCATTCGGCGATGTGTTTAATTACAAGGACAATCTATTTTCAATGAGTATATAGTCCCTTAAATAAAACATGGCGATATTTAAAGGACACGGCATTCTTTCTGACGAGAGAGAACTTGCTTAGTAAATACACATTTTATTTCAATAGTATACATATATAGCATTCACAACATAATATGTCCTAATTACACTAATAAGACGATCTTTAATTGTATCGAATCAAGTCATGCTGTGACTGTAACTGACAGCTATCAGATTAGAATCTACAAAAGTAATACACCTTTTAAGTGTATTCTTTTACGTTATATGAAATTCTCTAGTCTTGATGTTTATTTGGCCAGTTCATATCAGGCCCCGTGGTGTGAGGTTGATAAGAATACATTCAGTACTTCCCCCCCCCCCCCCTCACCCCTTAGGTAAACATCAGACAGCACACCATGCTAAAATGATCCTGTGTGATTTATTTTAAAATATTTAATTGATTAACAGCTCCTTTTATGTTCAATTTCTTCGCAGCATAAACAGGAAATGATTTATTGAATACACATGTAGTTAATAACATGTAATAATGTATGTCATGTTTAAACCGGTGTATAGATATATATTTACTAAACTGATTCATTAACATCTAAAGTTAAGCTACAAACAGTAAAATTCACGGACGATTTTGAGGTGAAACAGTTATCCCTCCTTTCAGTGAATAAAGCGTATGATAGTCATTGCTCGAATTTGTCACGTGATGACAAGTACTTCCGGCGGAAGTGTCAGTGCTCGTTTCATTGTTCGATAACTGATCTGACTCGATGTTACTGCTGTCGGGGAACACAGTTGTACTTGAGGGCGCCGACTGGGTCGGAGTCAGAGAATCTTTCCTTGGTCGACCTTTTGGCTTTGTTGGGGATTCTTTACAGCCTCCTTGCAAAACCTAGATTAGATTAAAAAGAGCAATAAATGTGTGTACGAAAAGCACATTCCCGTTCTACAAAGACACAACAGAACAGAACTTTATTCAACTTGTACGTAATACCTTGTTGTTTCATACAATACCCAATGTTATTGATGTGTCAGAGATTTCCAAATATACGTATATACTTATATATAGGTTCCTATATATTACATATCCTATGACTATAAAGAAAGTAGCACATAGAAGCAATAGATAAGACTTACATATACGATTACTGAATTGAACAAAATCATAAATAGCATTTATCAAAATATAAGTTAGCAGTACGATTTTAAAAGGTTTGAGATAAGATTATACCTTAATTCCGGCTAACATATTTTTTCTATAGAGAGCAAATTAATATAAAGAGCAAGATTTCTTAATTCAAGTTTATTCGTGTAACCTGTTTGTCTGCATGCTATCCGGTGATTTATATAAATGTATCGGATGACACAAGCTTAACAGTTTTAGAAAAAATGTTCCATTTTCTGGCGGTAAAAGAACTATTCGCAGCGACATGTAACATCCACGTTGATACAGACCACTGTGAGAACCCAAATCAAGTGTGTACAATATTCATTGCATGTATCTTAACTTTTCACTAGTAAGTGTATAAATATTCACAAATGTAAGCAATAGGCACATAACATTATTACAAATCAAGTAACACACATATGTGAAACGGATTCAGGAAAAAAGCCCATTTGGGTTATTTGAATCGGTTTCATTGTTTTTACAAAGCATTTATTGGGAAATAAAATTCCAGTGACATACAGTACTATTGTATTTTAACCCACTGAACGATGAAGGATAACACTTTCACAATTTAGGAAAGGGAAATCGACGGACTGTAGACCTTTAATCGCCTTTGACTAAGAAGACAATTTGACCTTAGCCGTTTTTATTCGAACTTAACCGTTAGTTTGTAAAATGAATTTATCACATGACGTTGCTTTATTCCGGTGTAATATAACCATCACGTATTTTCTTATACAAAACAAAACACGTTACATATACACGTCATAAAATCAATAAAAAAATCTTGTTGTAGTGTCATATGATCAAAAGTATATCAGATTCGTTTTCACTTTATATAAAATTTTATTAGACTCGTCCTGAAAACTTTATTAAGCTAGCCAGAGGCTCGCTTATAAAAATTCCTGGACTATTCTAATAAAATTTTATATAGAGTGAAAACTCATCAGACATTCTCTGTATTTTTGCATTTGTTTTTGATAAAATGTGTCGGTTAATTAAATCAACATAAGATAAAGGGTCAGTTATGTGAGAAAATTGTTTAGCTAGCATCCGGAAGTTGGCGATTTGCAAAATCACATGAACTGTTTGTACGTACATGTTTTTTCCATTTCATTCTTCTGTTTTGATACCAGGTTTTCACCTGCAGTTGTGTCAGTCCAAGTGTCTCGGCAACATCTATTCTGTCTGGGGTTGACAAATACTTCTGAGTTTCGAAACGCTTTTCCAACCCCATTAGCTGAAGATCGGTAAACACCGTCCTGCTCCGTCGACACTTCTTCGGCTTGCCGTATATATCCGAGCCCGAAGGCGATCGTGTCCGAATGTATACCGGAAGTGGAATTGGTATAGCGAGCGTTCCATCTTTTGGCCCTACTGTTTCTAGAATACTGTCGATAGAATGGCTACCTGCGGAGATAAAAAAATTGTACTATTATTTACTATAACGGTTTCATGGAGAAAGAATGCTCATTTACACATTGCATAAAACATCTGATTATATTGACGGTAAATTCGAATGCCTGACATTTTCTTAGGAATGGAAAATTCAACAACAACACATTATTACAACAATGATTTTTTATTTACATTTTCTTCAAATAAAACTATTTAGAAAATTTCAGATGGCATTTCAAGCAAATTCAGACTGAAAGTCCTGACAGTTTCAACCTCACTTGGTGGTCTTCATTAAAACTGCTTGTGATGACAGCCGGTAGTCTAGAGAATCAGTTGTGATACTGCATTTATTAGATACGTCACTAAAATCAGTGTTCTATATTCAGTGCACTATCCGATGAACATTTCCCCAGATGTCTGACCTTACAAATTTAGATATACCTTTACACATTGTTAAAACATTTATTATTCCCGGTATATACTATTCGATAAAATGTTTGACCAGAAGTAATTGCAAATTAAAATTCGACAATGTGCTAATGTTACTTATATATACTATTTTTTAACTGTAATATTTTATCTGTTTCATGCCTCATGTATTATCTTCTGAAATTACACAAGTGTCATATAGCTTAGAACGATCATAATTGGACAACTATTTATTCAGTGGCGTTGTGGCATGTAATTAAAAGAATAATACACTCGTTGTCATTTAATATCACATTGATTTAACTTGTACAAGAAATTATTATTTTCTCCAAGGTTCAATTACTACAATATTTCTGAACTTGTTCAATGAATTCTGGTATGAACTTGTATATAAGGTTTACTCTGTTATTTAATACTTTACATTTAAAACGAAATAATTAAGATATTTATAAGTGGTGGGGCAATATTGTTTTAAATACATGTATACATGAGAAAACTAATCAGAGAGTTGCATTAGATATCACCAAGCGACTAATAAAAAGAGTCACAAAAAATTCTAGTTTTCTCGGAATCAGTTTTATATTTCAAATATATAATCATTAGGCATGCAATTTTCATGTCACTAGACACAACAGTGTTTTACAAGAATGGTACAGGTCACAAGATTTACTGCTATAGAAAAGGTCATTCGGGCTTTAATCTTCCACAAACGCGGCAATACAAAAAGACTTTGGGAAAAAAGATACACTTCGCAAATAAAAAAAGACAAGTTTTCTCTTCGTATAAGTTGGAACATTTCGCTAATGTTTCTTTTTATTCTATGAATATAATTTTAGATGTGATTCTCTCCATTTCTCCTCCTCTCTCTTTCTGCCTCAATGCCCGTTCTGTCTTTCTCTCTTCTCCCTCCCGAATAATCTTTTTCTTTCTCTCCCTCACTCACTTTAACGCGAAATTATTACGCCGCCTTATTGTACAGCGGCAAGATTTTACATTTGCCATCTAGATGTTAGTGTTAATCTTTCGACTGCCTTCTGACAAAACATGAATGTGATGGGTGGTATCTATTATGTAACATGTAATTAGCTGATTTTATTATCTATCTCCATCATTTGATTTAAAAGTTATGAACATGATGTGCATAATTACATAAATAAGTACGGGCGAGTAAGTAAAATATTTTACTATAGTGATAGGCGTTATAAGTATAGTTTTGTTCAAGATTGGCGCGGAGCGGCTCACAGAAATTCAGTTTTAGAAGAACACAAACATTTTAAAACAAACCTTGAGTATGAGCAATATCTTGATAATGTTCCTTCAAACATTAGATTTGTATCACTAAGTTAAAAACTTTCTGCACACTCTATAGGCCGTTTTGGTGTCGACCGAATACCAAGAAGTGAAAGAAACATGTACTGTGTATTTTTGTAATTTACATGATTTAGAGAACATTTATCCCTTAATTTGTATTTGTCTTTGTCCGTCTTACAGAGATATACAAAAAATAGAACACACAAGTATAATACATGTAAGTTTCAGGTAATTCACCCGTACCAAAAAACAATCATACACCTATGTAATATGTGTGTATATTACACTCGTGTAATACAGCCTAGAATGATTTTGATTGGCTGAAACTAATCACTCGGTCTCTATTTATTCTATGACGATGTGACATGCAATAAAAGAATCTCATCTCTTCGTCATCTTTATTTCAACAATTATAAAATTCTTCCAGGAAAATGTACCTATATGTATGCTCGCAAAGTCTCGCATAAAAAGAAGTTAATGAATTTGTGTAATAAATATTGATATTGAATGACATTATATGTAAGATTCTTTATGTTATAGACCGCCCGGTTAGCTCAAGTGGTAGAGCGTCCGCTTCCGGTGCGGGAGGCCGCGGGTTTGATCCCCGGCCGGGTCATACCAAAGACTTTAAAAATGGTAGTAATGGCTTCCCTCCTTGACGCTCAGGATTTAAGGTTAGCATTACGACTGGTTTGTCGGTGTCAGGATAATGTGACCGGTCGAGTATCAGTGCTATACACTGGGCACGTTAAAGAACCATAGTTCTCTACAGAAGAGTTCTGTGTATCCGCATCCCTCACTCGGGGACGTCCATTAGCCCTAGCTGGCAGAAAGTGACGTAAATCAAACAATCAAAGCAAACAAACAAACTTTTGAATGTTTTAAAAGAAACTTTCTTTAGAGAAAATGGCTTTAACTTAACACATCTGTACATGAATCTTTATTTACAAAGATAAACACACCGACCACCAAATATATTTTGATAGGATTATACAATATAGAACAAAGCATACAATTCGTTTCAAAAGTCTATAAAAAGTTTTCCCTCTCAAGGTATACGTATTTTTTTACGAGTCAATATAATAAATAATGCATATGTAAATAAATAGTCAAGACTGATTAATTAATAAGAAACGAATGGATATAAACAAACATTTTTATCGAAGCCACTAAAAATATTTATCGTTTCATTTGACCGATGTCTGGTGCAATATACCATCTTTTTTTCTCACGACTACTGTCCGTCTATCTCATTACAAAGATAAATATTATGTATGTGTAAAAACAAAATATCCCAAAGCCAGCGGTCAGTTTCCGCCATCGGTAATTGGTCCCACATTGTCAGGGGCTTAATGAGGATGGATAAGTATATATACCAGTCCACTGATGTCGGACGATAGGATAACAAACGGATAATATAATAATTGATCAATTAATCGGTACTTCTATATCAATCAACAAATAATTACGAAGTGATTAGTGCGTTAATGCCGGGCGATTTCTGGAATGTCTCGCGGAGGTTAAGTGATTCTAATCGACAGGTGAAATTATGGAAAGGTCGAATAGGTCGGTGTGCCATGAGAATTTGTGATATATAAAGAGATAAGTTCTGGTAAATATACACATATAAGCATATCTGATTTCATATTCAGCAGACTCATGGGGCTTGGGTAAATATAAGTTATATTCTCAGATCCTGTTATTCCCGTTGTAAGTACACCAATATGGAACCCTGACAAATTCCATGCCTTTGTAAATATAGTTTCGCGTAATTTTGTTAATTCAATAATTTTATGTAAACGCTTTCTAATACATTATGTAAATATAATACAAAATAAATGCTTCGCTTAACATTTAGCCTGCTGAAAAAATTGTCGTCTGCTAAATTGTCGTCTGTCTGGATTTAAAATCCTTCGGATTCGCCTAATATTTGGAGAAACACTTGGCCGAGTGTCAAACAGCTTGGATCCGGATTAGACGCCGAGTTACTCGGCGTCTAATCTGGATCCAAGCTGTTTGCAAATTCTATCCCAGTCGCGCTTAGCAGGCTAAGAGTGAAACGTGTAACCTGTTTGTTTCAGTATGAGGAAAGATTTATTTTTTTTGGATAAAAATTCTAATGTTTTGTTGTGTTAGTAATTTCGCTTTGTTACATATTGTATGATGTACTTTTGTAGTTTTATGTAGTAACTGTTGTTACATGTGGTTATATGTCTTTTTATATGAAAGTATACCGGCTAATGTAATAACAGAAGTTTAAAGACAGACAGACAGACAGACAGACTGACAGACAGACAGAAAATTCTTTAGACTTATACAATGGCACATCGTCTTAATATATACATATAGTTTTATATAAATTTATGTCAAGCATCTAGACATATAATAAAACAAAACCATAAAACAAAAGTAAAACGGAGTTTATACTAATTTAGAGGTATTGTTTTTACAAGAGATCATTACTAAATCACTGACTACCATATCACTATCCTTAACTGATACACTTGGCAGTGAGCGAAAATTTCATAATAGTATTATTTATGTTACATTGTTAATAGTTGAGTTTCGTTTAACTAATACATTGTGGATGGTATATTAACACTGTAGCACTTAAATCCAATTTTTAAACGAAATTTGAAGCTTTTGAAGTGAATAATTCCAAAATTTTCTTTACCCTGTCAAAACAACGTGTGTTCGCGTCTAGATCACATGACATAATAATATAAACAATGACATTCTTTCATGTAAACAAAATATGTAAACAATATATGATATCAAAATGTCATATTATCGGATATATGAAGAATTAACAAAACGATTTAAAATAAGATGGCCAAGGCCAGGTTCTTCAAAACTCTAAACATTAACTATCAGAGAGGTGGAAAAAACAATTATTCGAATATTTACTGACAATCTGATTATTTGACTATTTTGTCTGTAATCAAAACTGATATTAGTAAATCCACAGATCTGTATATTTATAAAGTCATTATCAAAATCTCTTTACTCTTGATTAAAGAAATAAAAAAATGCAGTACAATGTTTTAAAAATAACCGTTAAAATAAAGAAAACGTTTTCATTTGAATTATGCTGAAGACTAAATTAAACATTTCAATGATGTGGATACAGAACGTTATCGTTTTAATACATGGATGTAGCCCAATTCAGGATCATATAACAGAATACTTGATTAATGAAATATTCGAATTCTTGATCAACCAAATATTCGAATACTTGATCAATAAGATATTCGAATACTTAAACAATATAATAGTAGAATACTTGATCAATCGAATATTCGATTATCAAAGTTGCCATTTATTGCTATCCCTATTATAAAAACTTGTATGCTTAAAAGTGTCAGGTTTCTTGTCAGTTACATTTCAAAAGCTTATGGTTCCTAAAGTTATTGTTTTCCAGAATAGTGAGAACCAATCTGTGTGAAAGTAAAGTTATTCTGTGAAAATGTGTTAATAGTTAATTAAACTTGTTAATAAAAAAGAAACAGTTTTTTTTGATGGGTTTATGGAGATTCCGGTCGTGCTAAAGCAAAAGTTCATTTTCGTAGTTTAACTTTGAACACAAAATATAACGTTTTAAGCAGGAATTTGTTAATAAGAGCTTAACAGATCTACAACAAAATGCAGTTGATTCGATGTTGTGTCTTGCTTTAGGGAATTTCACCAGAAAATTGTGTTTTTAAAAATAAAGAGCATTAATTTAATCAATAGAAGGTTAGCGGACGGTTCGAATAAAAAGTAAAAAGGTAAGCACATACAAACTTTGCACAGGTCTGTAAGAAACGTTAATTTTAACACAAAGCTAAAAGCAGTTGTCAAAAAAATGGCATTACATGGTAATACATGTACGCTGAAACTATTTTGTTTTTAATATACTGACCAAAGCATTTTTTTTTCATCGATTAGATCAAATGATATTAGTCTATGTAGAGGGTCTACAAAACCCTTTTATCGCCGCATGTGAAATGTCTGATTTTTTAAACTTTAGTAAAACCTCCAAAACTGTAGTAAGAAAGACAGATTTTGTAGTATCCATACTTTTTCACAGCTAGTCATATGATTTATTCAATACCTCGCAGATTTAACAAAACTGTTTCAAAACTTGAACATTAGCATGCGATAATTTCATTTATAGAGCCATAAGGGATTCAAAAACATCATTGTACCAGAAAATAAAATAAACCCTTTTTCAATGAGAAATACTGTAATGGTAGGACTGATACCCAATTCTTAAGCACAGCGGCGTAGTGGACATGGTGGCCGGCCTGCTCTCAGAAGGATGCGGGCTTGAGCCATGAAGGGGGCCGTTTTCCCGACCTTTATTAAACACCAAGTACCGCTTCTAACAGTGTTGTAACACCACGTGACATTTGACGTCATTTCAGCTACTGTGCCAAGCAAATAGTATGTCTAGATTCAGATTTCAAAAGACTGTAAGTATTTCAATTTCGCGGTTATTGTGTTGATGTATAGCCTTTGCTAACAGAAAAAAAACTTCTTTAGAAAGGCTTTACGTTTTCTTTCGCCAATTGAGCCGTTTGTACCCGAAAACGAGGCAAATGAGGATTTAGCAGAGCTAATGCAACGTGAGTTAATATTGCATATTTGCGTCGATTTTGGGGCTAATCTGGCGAACTAACAATTATAATTTATGTAATGAATAATGTTTTCCGATAAGCATAGGCTGTATTTCAATACAATAAACTTATCATTTAAATACTTATAGCCATTTCAAATTTTGAATAGATGCTTGCGTGGTAGCTGAAATTACGTCATAAGTCACGTTGGTTTACCACGCTCGTTCTTACCAGGAAACGGACGTGAATTCTTTTACAAATCACAGGCTTATTTGGTTAGCTTAAATAAATAAAATTTGAATTAAGCGTTTACATCTACTAGAGGCATTTTATATACGTTTCTGAATCTACTAATGTATGTGTCACATACACATGTACACATCACTGAAAGTAATCGTTTAACTCTACAGAAATTATCAGTTTACCGTGTTCAACGATTTAAAGTAGAAAGATACCACTTTTGTCTTAGTTTTGGAAATGATAAGTTGTTGGATGTTTGTTTCATTATAAAACACTTTACTTTAAAAACTTCTATAACAAATTTTATCGAACCATATAATTGTGACTCATAGGTCAATTGAGTTAGAGAATATTTACATTTGTTGTTCTCTTTATTTCTTTGCACATTCACACCCGAATTTCATTAACAATTTACCTAACTAACTCTACTTGTTTTATGAATCGTAATAGATTTTTAACAAACAAAAATTCAACATTTTAATATTTTCCTCTTTATCACCATTATTGTTGCAATATATTATTTCAGTTGTGAGTTTTGCTTTGACGAAACTGATAAGGTTGATAATAATAATTTTTATTACAATATATTTTATCTCAAAATGAGGGGGGAAACAACACTACGGTGCTATGAATGTTATTGTGATTATGATTCGAATACTAACTGTTGTCGTTGTTACCATTATCATGATTGTTTTGATGAATATTGTATATACCTGTATTTTTATTGTTTTTAATGCTATTACGATTGTAAATTACTATTGCAGTACTATTTCTATGATCTTACTATATATTATTGTTATTAATATTGTAGATACTATTGTATTACTATTGTAGTTCTATTGTAGTACTATTGTATTATCATATTTGAACTTGTTTGCTATTATTGTTATTACTATTGTAGTACTCTTGTTATTATCTTATTTGTATTACTACAATAACAGTTACTATTGTAGTACACATGTACTATTTTCATTATCTTTTTGCTACTATGTTTGTATTACTATTGTACTTACTTTTTAGCTCTTTTGTTATTTTCTTCTTTTGCTATTTTTAAAATTACTACTTTATTATTATTGTAGTGCTATTGTTACGATCGTATTTAGTTTAAAACTATTTATTTTAGCTCGATTTTGTTGAAGCCTGTGGCATATTTTAAACAGTTTTCGAAGATCTCAATTTAACTTAACCAGATAGCAGGTATTTCTCCAGTCTGCAATTACCATTGACACTCGGGGTTTGTTGAAGACCACATAAAATGTACTTGTAGAATTGAATATGTAAGTGAGCAACCAATTTAAAAGATGAGTTTCCTCATTACTGACATCCGTACATGATAAGAGGAACTACAACAGACTCGAAAAAACAATTACGCCATTTTCATTTTGAAATTAAGTTTAGCAAAACTTAATAAAGGAACATTATAAACTGCCAGTTATTGTTCTATTTTACACGGTTTCCACTTTGTTGATTAGTTTGCCTAGGTAACATGATTAGTCCAATTTATCAACATTTCTAAATAAATTGCTAAATTAAAATCAAAAGCCCGTTTTTATTTTTCAGATACATATACCTTAGTTTTGTTAACATGTTTACCCCACTTCTAGTGGAATATATAACTAAAGTCTTCAATCGATTCTATAAACTAGCTGCGCGTGTTGTAAAACAAAGCAATATCATCAGCAAACAACAGTATAATATATTTAAAATTATATCAATATATCAAATTAAAGTGAACTAGTTTGTTATAATGTATACATTTATATATATCTTTAAAACAACTGTGAAATGAGCATGCCGGGCGAAAGTGTTGTACAAGACCCAGCTATATAATGAATGCTGTCAATCAAGCTTTTTGCAGCTGATGCCCTATTACACAATGTTCATCAACATTGCATCATGAATGATTTTGTAGATCGCACTTTTTGCATAATAAGTTAGTAAGTAAGTAAATCGTTTATTATCGTATGTAGAAGAATAAAACACAATTGTACTACGTATATCTAAAATATCGAATTGCGATTCATTTAATCGTTAGAATTGTCACACCATCTATATCTTCTATCTCTTTTCAGATAAAGGGTTTTGCAAAAGAATATTTACCAGAGTTACCACATGATAACTGACAAGACAGACACACGGACAGACAGACGGACAGACAGACAGACTGTCAGACAGACTATATTCAGTACATTATATAGTTCATTGTTTGTCAACGTGTTCTTTTATAAAACAAATGTGAAATAGTCATCAGGGTCAAGAAATATTGATATGTTCAGTATAATAAATTCTCTTAGTAAATTATGACAAGATATGGACACATAAAACTATTTGCATCCATAACATATCTGTTATATTAATTTCATAATCACGACACTTGCTGTACTCGTGTTACACTCCAATTTAGACTTTGTTTTGATAGTGTATATTCTCCTGAAATGTGACGTTCACGTTCTTTAGCAGATAAGATAACAGGACACTCTATTGCAACGAGGTCGTTGAAATTGTAATCAGAATGTGAAAAAGTTTAAAAACGATCAGCAACACCATAAAGCATACAGTTGTAGACGGACATGTTATCTTGTATCATGACATATACAGGATTTTTTTTATATAATTCCAAAAATGTATTCGAATTATCATTATTATAAGTATACCAAATTTAGATAGTATTTTATTACAAAGTACATACGTTCAAAAGTGCTTAACAAACAAATACATGTATACATACAAGCTATATTTAAAAAGAATACGTATAGTAGGTATTAAAAAATTACTATTGGTTACTTAAAATCTGACCGTTTTATAGTGATGACGCGAGTTTACTTGCATTTTATCTTTTTCATTAGGTATTTTTGTATTTTGTGTAAAAAACTTTTTCTGTCTAGATGACTAATGCTTCAAAACTTGTTTGATATTTAAGACTTTTTTTGAAACGTTGACAAGTTTGGTCGAACCAGGGACTTTTAAAAACAAATTAGATATATAATTAATACAGTTTTCCATTTTCTTTTTAATAAAAAGAGTTATATATTATTTTTGACAGTTTCATTATACATGTATCTTAATCAGAAGGTTTACTTAAGTGTAACAAATTCCATCAATTGTGTTCAGTTATTTTTATTTGTGTTTTTCTTTATAACTATCATTTATCAGTATCATTATCATCTTTTTGCTACTATTGTATTATTCTTATTATAATTATTAAAATTATTATTATTAATAGTAGTAGTATTTGTAGTAGTATAATTATTATTATTATTATTATTATTATTATTATTATTTGCATTATCATAGCTGTTGCGTTATTACAGCTATTACTATTTTTATTACTGATTACTATTGCATTGCTATTATATTGTTTCCTGTCATTGTCATTTGCACTTTTCTTTATTTCTGTTACTATAAATACTTTATTACTTATGCATTACTATTGTTATTATACTTTTCGATATCATCTTTATTACTTTTGAATTACTATTGTTATAATATGTTTGCTATTATTGTTATTTGTGCTGCTTTTATTATTGTTACTTTATCTACAATACTATTATTTTATTGTCTTTCTCGATTACTCTAACAACCAATACCTCTTCTCATATCCTGGTAACTCATCGACGTGCACGGTGGATAGTAGCCAAACCCCTGGGTAGAAGAGACCCCCGGGTACATATGGGCGTGGCCACCGCCGAGGGTCTGCTCAAATGCCGCATATTTTTCCGTCTGGGCGATGGCTGCCTCCGAACCTAGAATGTCTCGTATTAAAAATGACGACCGTTGGTTTTGAAGATATTGACTTGCAGAGAACATATTAAAATAGAAAATGCTCTACTGATGTCTTTCACTATATTATTCCAATATGCACGAAGTGTCTATGCTTTTTTGCGACGTAGATCTAAACACGACGACCGGAAAGTCACCAGTCAAGAGTACATTTGCTTTTTCACCTTCAATTAAAGCTCAACATGAATTTCCTTATATCACATTATTTGTTTCATAATTGTGTTGTTCCAAGAATAAAAAAAAAACTAGGAAAAATAGTTCTGAACCTTTTTTTTGTTATTGTCCATTAACACTGAGATTGCTAATTGTTCACTTAAATGTTTTATATATAAGTATAATTCTGTAACAATCCTTT
>JAULCC010083295.1:1922-22799 GCA_032358795.1 Nuttallia obscurata | reverse complement strand
CTTTTATCTAAATTATCACTTTATTTCCGCGTGCGGTTGGCGTTTATTTAATATTTCATAGATATCTGGCTCGCTAGACCAAAATGAGTTTTGGGTGTCCTCCGTGGTCGAGTGGTTATAGGCATTGACTTACAATCTCTCAGCCCCTCACCGCTGAGGGTTCGAATCCCTGCCTGGGCACTTCGGCTTTTTTAGCCTTCCAGTTGGCTTGTCGACAAGTTGAAATACCCTGTATTGAAATACCCTATATGATATCCATCGTAGGGGTAAAACTATAAACAAAAATAAGCCAGCAGTATTCTTCATTGATATCATTTCCTTTCAAAAAGCAGCAATTGTTTTATTAATACCAAATATCAGTTTGTTGGTAAGACAAAGCATTTAGGCATAATTATTTACACCTATAATCATCATTTGAATTTATTAATGTTGTAACACTCGTGTTATGATTTCGGATACAGGGATACGCTATACAAATAAGGAGATATTGTCTGTGAAAAAAATAATATTGACGAGAAAAAGCAAGTGTGACAGATTAGATATGATTTGTTTAATCTATAGTGTACGGTGAACTTTTATCTTAAACAAGTCTCACAATACTGATATTTAGTTCATCGTGTTACGTGCTAAATGGTTTAAAATTATTACTGTTTAAAACAACTGTATTTTGTTTCAACAATTTATAAGATGCGTAATGCGTAGTCGGAGAAGAAAGCTTACAATTAATTTGTCATTCACTATTACTTTGATCTTCTTTGAAAGTAGGAATGCCAGTGGCTGCTTATTTATTCACACCGTAGTCTCGCCTTCGTTATCCATCACACTGTTTCCATTAGGAACCAGGGGTCTTGTATAGCTTGCTGGTACTTAGATTAATTAATTAGATTATATTAGACTTATATTTCTATACTTAAAGCTACAGCAACATCTTAACCATCTAAAAATTCATAATGGTATTTTGTTTTTCACTTCTGAGTCATTATCGAAAACTGTATTGTTAAGAAATTTTAGATTTGACATAAATGTTATTATTGCGATATAGGAATCAAATTCCCACTAGTGTGTCATTTTTCATGTTACACTTTTCACCTTTACATGTGCTCCGTTTACCGTATTCATGTTGGTCACGAATGAAGACAGCAAGCCAATAACCAAAGGAACACTACTTTACGATATATAGGATCCACGGAGATGCTTACTAATATGCAACTGACCGAAGCATCAAGTTAAACCAATGCTTTTAGCGATATATAAAACGTACGATGACCTATTCCGGGAAAGGTATTCTATGCGACTTCTTCAACAAGCAGATTTCCGAAGTAATTCTCGCAAATGATAATATCGTATTTTGTCCTTGCATTGATGGTCAGCTTATGAATGATAAACATAACAAGATAAACCTAATGTGTACAGTAAACATAAATATACCAATATTATTAAACGTACTTTTTCGATACCTCTTACTTCTACAGGTAAAGTTTGTACTGACAGGAGCTTATTTAAAATACATGTACTGATTTTATTCATATTGCCGATTTACCTCAACGTTTTCAATACAATGTCAACATGGAGTTTTTTTATCATTTATATAAGATATCAGTATTGATTAAGCAAAACCTTTCACACATTAGACAAACCCGGTGCTTATAATAAACATGACGTTGAGTATGAGAACGTACTCAGGCATCTGATTGGTCAGAGTTTACAACTGCCAGAATCTGATGATTCAACTTTGTTGGCAAACTCAAATATTTCTACTCCCGATGCTGACTATATGAACCATGTACCAATATGTTTACAATCAGAGATGATATAGCTGTTTATAAACAAGAAAAAGAAAACAAGAACACACATTGAACACTTCAAGAAAAAAATGCTTGTACTGAAACAACAATGCAAATTCTCAAATGATATAAACTGAGAAGTGTAGATTTTCCCACGGATGATATCGGCTTGGCACGTGTCAACGTATACCGCACGTTACGCTACACACAACAGTTGAAGTAGGCATGGTATAGCTTCAGGTCATATTGATTAGGTATATAAAAAGAAGTCTTGATTTGGGTTCACACATTTGGTGAACTATTGATTATAACAATGGCACAATGTGATACTTAATAGTGTGTATTCAGAAATACTTATTTGATATGTTAATGCAATGATGACTCAATTGTAAAGCAAACAAATGCAGTCTTTCTTGCGAGATGTCGTACACAATAGGTATACGATTTATCTCTATTATCAATCACTCCTTGAATAAAAAAAGAAAATAGTATGCATTATAATTGACTTTAATATGAAAACTATACTAAATAAAAAGCGCTTCAGTATACAAAATATGCAGTAAAACTACATAATTATATATGTAATAATGTATAATGAAAATAATGATAATAATAAAAATAATAAAAACTACATAAATACATCTTTAGTACGAGATAATATAAACAATAATCTCGTTTCTACCAAAGGACGAGCAAACTTGCATTTATGAGTATGTGTCTATCGTATTATTTATTACAGCTAGTGGGCACTTCATAAATGGGTCGTTCTCTGCTATAAGCAGGTTTTATTGATACACTGTCAAGTTTAGAATTATTCTTTTTGTAAAATGCAGATCGAGGAAATCGGAAAGGTTTTTTGAAAAAAAAAATTTGTACTAGAAAAACAAACACATATACATGCATTCAACTACATGACGTCTTTTAAGTGTTTGTTGTTGTCATGTGAGTTATGCCCATAAGACCCATATTGTCAAAGAACGACTTATATAAAACCACCATCTTAGAACAACGTTTTCATAGGATATGTATTTACTTTACGTTACAATAGTGCACGATGATGTCTATAGCAATTTTGTTCTAATATACTTCTGTCTGATATTATGGTTAGAAGGATAAAAACTTACACACAACATAACACAATACTTGGCAACATCCTGAGTATTGCAATGTTGATATAATTGTTCCAAATTAGCGCTAAAGAACATCATTTCCATCAGGCGCATTTTGCATGTTGATGGCGACTTTGTTATTAGGTTTTGAATCATAAAACGGTAAAAACATTACATTACATTTACGTTGCACTCACATGAACATGGGCCCGTTCAATATAGTTTGCTAAATGTAAAAAAAAACTTATTTTGTAGATTTTATAAACATATTTCATATAATGATACTATTATTCTACAAGCACGTTTAACTGTGGTATGTTTTATTGTCCATCAGAAAATGACCTAATTTGTATTTTATTAGCATTAGCCAAAGTCAACAATAACTGTTTTTATATTCTTGTAATCAGTAGAAACTTTCAACAACCAAAGGAAATAAAACACACTGACTGCCGTGTAGAAATCATCACAAAAAGAACATAAAGTCCTATGTTTCTGATTACAAAGTTAGAGATGTAAACACTTAACAGTTGCCTGTTGCCATATGATTAACAAACAAAATGTTTGGTATGTGCTCTATTCCATATATCATTAACAAAAATGTCATGTGTGGATTTGCATGCTGATTATTTGTTTTGTTTCATTTTACACATTCTCTTTGCTGTTATTTTAGAGGTTACATGAATGCCATTTATGCATTGTGTAAGGTGTTTTATGTGACATATGAGTCAATTGACATTGATATTTAGTTGTAACAAGTTAACACATTTTGTGATGACTGTTTTTCTCATGTGGCAAGTTTAGATATTGTTTTAACTTGCATTATATAAAACCGGTTTTATTCAAAAATTGTTTAATAGAACATATTTTATTAATGCTTTACCTGTATGGTAATAGTAAATATGCATGATATTATTGTAACAATAACAAAAGTGACAGAAAACTACTTATTCATTCAAACAGTGTATATACTTAGTCTCCGTTTCATTAGCTCTTGGTGATGTATCGAATGTAAGACAGTTTACATTTTAAGACAGTTTTCACTGTAAAACAAGTTGCGTATAGTGCATCCATCTAATGGTTTCATTAGGAATTACTTCCAGCAAATTGACATGCATCTCAGGAATTGTCTTACATAATTGAATAAGAGAGGAAAGTCGTACTTTTAGGAATTATTCAGGTCCTCTTTTGGATATTATTTTAGTACATTCCTTTAACGCAAGCTAGTTTAACCATTAAGAATGAATTTATTCAATCGGCACTTCTGTAGTAAAATGGCTGCTTTACTTCTTCTTTGTACAGGGTTTCTAAATATGATGTTTCTAACGAAATGTTAGACATTTTACACTGACAGAAATATCATAGAATTGTTATTATTTATCAAAATCAATATAAATCAAACAATGAAAATTATACAAAATGTTTCGACTTAATATTCCTTATCTTCTAGCAACTCTTTAAGAGAAAACATGACAACATGAACTATGATCTTATTTTGCAAAATCTATTTCGTATTTCGTAATCAATAACATGTATTTAGTTGTTTCGGCTTAGCGGTATGAAGTTCCTTTGTTTCAACACTGCCTTTACATATCAAACAATAGAAGACCTGCTTATATGGTATATCTCATCTACATGTACACCACATGTTTATTTATTTGTGTCTTCTCGATAAATTTAAAGGCAAGGCTTGTAAATTATCAAGAAGTCATCCATTGTCACAGTCCTGTTATATGTCTCTCATAAAATCATACAGTTAATGGTATGTTTTTAGACGTAGGTGTCGAATCAACTCTCGTATGCAATAAAGTCCAGATGTTGTTTTATTGCATACATCAATACCACTGCTTAAATACCCGCATTGGCAGAACGTATGTAAAATAACTATACGGCAACCGGCATATTTTATTTAAAATGAAGAGTACATGAAAAAAGACACAGCTGTCACATACAAATAAACATATATGCAACTTCGACAGCTGTTCAAATATATAAAACAGTACTTTTGTTTTATATAAGAAAACTGATTCTAAATAGCCTTTCAAACTCGATCAGTATAACACATTTTGTTATGTGTTTATCAATTTGTCCTCATGATGACACATTTATGCGGTAACATTACACCCACCATAAAATAAAGCAAGACTGGAAACGGTTAAGTAAAAATGTAAAAACATTCGAAGGATAATGTTGTTTCATATGGGGACGCATATGTTCATAGTTTACATGTTCTCTTTCAACCCATTCACTACGATGATGGTAATCATATATTTATTGACTTGAAGACAATATTCAAAATGTGCGGATCATTCGTAGCCTGATATGAGACATATAACATATGAAATGATATACTATTCGCCAGAGTTGATGTGTTGCTTTCAGAAACAGCTTTTATATAATGGCAGAATATAAATCTAAAACGTTTGTTTGGACAAGTGGGCCTCGTTTTACGACTGTCACGTGATATGCACTATTGGGGTAATGTTAATCGTTGTATATGATTTGTTTTGTATATCTATAATTCAGCATTAAGATACAGAAACAATAGTTAGCTAAAACTCGGAGTGCAAGTCTCATCCAAAACATTAGATTTCTAACGTGAATAAGATATTCAAAATATGCATCTAATTTAAAGGCAGCTATGTCTCATTTTGACATGCACATGCATGAATGATTAAACAACTACTCACATTGCCACAAGGCGGGTTCTGCTTGTACCGTACTTGTCCAAAAATATCCCGAGAGGTAGCATTAAAATGTTCCTTATAATAAGTACCAGCGAAATCACTAGCTCTAGCTGGTCGTCCTGTTCATTGCAGGAGATTCCCGTGCCATTGCCGTTTACCATGTACTTTGATACAGGCTGAGAGCCATCATTAGGAGAATGTGTTGTAGTAATGTAAGATTCCAATTCTGCAATTGGTATAACTTTTAAAACTCTGCGCGTTATACACTTCATTTTTCTTCCCTTGTGGATTGTTGTGAGCGGATTATCAATTCCTGCATCAAGGTCAAAATTTGAAAGATCAAATTCTGAATTTCTATCTAAAGTATGCAGATGGGAGATGTTGCAGTGATCCAAAAAATAACCGTCTTCTTTTAAAATCTGTTGCATCCATATCCACCCGTTCAGAAGTCCAGAGAAAAAAAGACATTCTAGTATTCCCCAAAGCAAGGTGATAGAGCGTTTACCACAAGGCAACGGCATTGTCCTAATATATATGTAGAAACTACTTTCAGTTCAGTCAATGTATGCAGTAATTCATCAACTGTAAAACAGTGGTTGAATTGCGTTTTAAGCACCAATCTTCATATTTACTCTTTGTGCTTGTACTGTTATGTTTATAAGAAACAAAACGACTTAATGCTGCAGATTAATCCGTACTCGTTGCTTAATATGTAACCCTGGATACCAATGACAACAACAGTCTATGATCTGTAATATAAAATGGTGTAATGTAACAGGAGTGGACTAACTAACACTACGACGCCTATTGTTACAATGCGTATTTTCTTGTGTTGTGATAACATTTTTATGGATAAAACAACATAGCATCTAAAATATTACATAATATAAAATGTAATTCGCGATTAGATATTGTTATTTATACCTTATGTAGTAGTACTTTCACGTAAAAATTTAAACATAGCCTATCACTTTTTATAAAAGTTAACGCTATACTTGAGTAATATATTCAAAAATTGCGAATTCATTTTTATGGTAAATTATCCAAAATATATATCAAATAATGTAGTTAATGTTCTCTTAAAGGCCAATACTAAAGGTAAAGGCATTCATCTGTTGATTTACTGTATGAATATAAACGTATACGCAATATTCAAACTAACCATGAAAATGCATTGAATCATGTTTGTTTAATAATGGCAAGACATTCCAAAAACTATTCAAGCAATTTAATACTATATGAATCACTAGCGCCACATTTCCTCAGCAATTTTAAATTAACTTACCTCTTCTAGTCTCTCTTAACAACACTTTAAGCTACTTCTTTTTTACCGCTTTCAATAAACATAGTATTAACAACTCCTGTAGTCAATTTATTTTCACTCAGATATGTCATATACACGCTAATACGCTCCACTATAGCAATGGTTTTAGAGCGTTTGATGCAAGTCCTTTTATACCGATAGCGGTACACAGCTTCGTTGGCCGCTGGTTTTACTGTGCTTTATAGATATATTTGCTTGCCGCACTACTCATTTTAATACATACCTGTCCCCATTATTACCGCTTTATATCTTTTAACTGAGAGCACACTGGTTCGACGTGTGCATATAGCTTGTATTAAAGATAGTTAATTTCAATTTATGTATAAGCCCTATTTCCACGCAAGTCTGTAAACAAGGTTTAGGTTTGAGTGTTTTTAACACAGACTTTTTTGAATTGGTACATTGGTTCAATTCATGTACAAGTTTAATTCCCATGCAAGCCTGTAAACAAGGTCTAGATTTGATGTTTTTAACACAAATATTTTTAATTGGTACATTTATAAATCCGTTTGAGAAAAATAGTTTTACGATAAGATGAGTGTAGTTTAGGTTGACTCTTTTACAATTTGAAAGAAAAGTCTCGAAATGTCATAACGAAAATTGTTATAATAAAGCCGCGTATACTACGGGTTTATGCTTTATTGTTCTACTGAAGAGCGTGGTAAAACTTGTAGCTATAACTTAATTGCAGAAGGCGTTCGCAAAATAATCAAATGCGGAATTGATGCAGAATAATGCTAAAACTATTTGTTTTAAGATATGTGTTTAATCCAGTACGATTTTTGTCAAATATTTTGGAAGCTTCTGTTTCCAAGATTCTCCGACGTATTTCCAGTTTCTTATATCAGCTTACGACAGCTTGTTTTCAAATTATTGTAACAATATACTCAAATATTTCCATTCCGTCTACCAAGATTTGTATCAAGATACTTGCTCCTTCTATCTATCTCTTTCTTTTCTTCCAAAAACATTTGAAGACGCAATTTCTGTTCGAATAAAAGAAAGGACTAACTCCTATTACGCTAGAGTCATTCAGACCAATGTTTTATTTTATTCGTTAAAGTTCTGACCTGTTAAAAATAACTTTCCGTGTGCTTGTTTCTTCTTGGCTTCGTCAAAATGTATCTGCATTAGATTCGTGTCGAAGCTGGCAATACTTCCTAGCCATCACTTTAATTAAATACTTAAGATTTGTATTTGTTCAAATAGCATTTTAGCAGTAAAATGCAACCATATATGTCTACTTCACTAAGTTACATGAATTCTGAAATTACGTCTTCGAATTTATCCCATTCTTATTTTAATTTGCATTTGTCAAAATAAAACGATTGGTGAAGATACAATTACTTTAATCTTAATATTGCAGGAAGAATTATAGGAATATCTAATTTTGAATATAATTACAATATTTTAACAAAAAAGATAAATCATTTTTGTTATTTTTATAAATACTTTGAAAATGCCATGCAGTTATTCGTTATAATTATATGTTGTCATAACTCATACACATTGATAAAGCATTCGCAAACGACCGTGCAGATATCTAATTTCTAAAATTGCACTCGTTCTACAACATTAACCTCTATAATAGCACACAGGCAAATGGCAGTAGTGGTTTTAAATATGGCGTAGAGTTTGGAACAAAAGTGTATCTATGTTTACCTACAGATTTGCAAGTTTAGCTGCTGAACTTAAAATTAAAGCTTCACCTTCAATTTAAATTGTAGGTTCACCTACATATTTTGTAGATGAAACTACATATTTTGTAGGTAAACCTTTATAATGAACATAGGTAGAAGTTAAGTAGCCATAATGATAATGTGATACCGTTTCATGATGTAAACATGTTGGTGTAAATCAAAGTAACGTTCTGGCATCCCTTACATCGCCCAAAGAAAACCTATATGCACAAACCTTCAGACTAAAGTAATGATAAAACAATTTTCAGATTTCAAATGTCTGATATACATAAGCTCGGTCAAAGTAACCCTGGATTTATGAGCTACAATGCTTTAGGGAATAACCGTAATCCAATATTGTCTGATGAAACAAATCATATTTACATTTTAAACTTGGCTTTCCTATGGTGTGTGAGTACAATCCAGGGTCTCATCAAACGAGCTTAGCACTTGAAAGAAGCCTAGGTTTTCTAGGATGACGTTTGATATACTCGTCACACTGCCAGTGTTTAATATGGATAAATAAACTTTGCGCAACGTTTTGATATGTTGTTATTATAACGGCAAAGGCATTTCAACCAATGCATTGTTTCAATCTCGAAGACAAACGTTTGAACCAATCAGACTCCCAAGAAGAATGGGGTATCTAAAACTATTTTGAGCAATATAAATATACCGCGCTGTATAAAACCGACCATCAAGTTTGATCGGACATTTTCACCTTATTCAAATGTACACTATGGTGATAGCATTACATCTTAACTCGGTGTGTTCGACTTTTAAAACAAAATCTTAGTTTTCGGTCAGCCTATTGATTTAGACCATTTGTCTTAAAGTCCTAAATATGTAAACGATCTTAAGCAAAAAATATAAATAGCTGCATCAAATAACGCATTATGCACATATCTCAGCATACAATCAATCAAACCTTCCCTTATAACCATACCCTTTACTAAGTATGAATCATATTGAGATTTCAAATATTTTCCAATAGCCCATTGCTTAAAACAGCCGCTTTGGTTGTTGTGTTTTCGTAAGTATATCAAACTGATACGCAATTAACATAAATAACAAAATGGGTACTTGTCATGTAATTTATCAACAACGACGATTTGAAGAAGTTATCAAAAGCAAAACAAAAAAATGGGACACTAAGAAACGTTTCATTCGTTGGTACAGCAATTAAAGTTGTTTGTGTATTAAGACTGTCAGTCTTCATTAACTATTAACATTCCAGATGGTGAAGCTGAAATTGTTTTCCAGTTTCAATTAAATAATGAATGCATAGACAAAATTGCTTTGATATGGGCCATTTCAATTTGATCTATACTGTGTGCATAACTCAAACTACTTGTTAACATTATCTAAAGAATAAATTTGACTTACGAAACAATCTTTACATAAGACTCAATAAACCAGAAAACATTAAGGCTAATTCTGGTTTCTTTATGACCATCAATCTTTTCCTATTTAATGGTTTATTTCAGTTAATACTTTTCTTCAAACAGGCTCAAAAGGAACATATTTTAACAAAAAGTAAGTTTCACTGATAATGAAACCTTATAACAACACAGTAAATAAGTATGTTTTACGGACAAAATAATGCAAAGTGTTTACGAAATTGAAAACTACATTACTAGGGATTCTTTTATTTATTTCAAAGTTGAATAAGATTTGTTTATGGAACCATATAAAGGCGAATAATCCAAGCTTTGTACATATTTTGTACTTAATATTTAGCGTTAAAAACGATTCTTAAACTGTTTTATTTAGCTTAAGATATCGACTCAACGTGACCAAACGTCGTAAATGTTAAGTCACGTTGCACGTTTTCGTAACTTGTAATTTCTATGTGTGAATTCAATTAATTAATAATATGCTTTTTAACTAACGTTGAAGGTACACATTTTAACCGGAATACGATTCCAGATTGCATTTGAAGCAGTGTTTGCTTCCCATATTGTTACCCTAATTTACAAGTTATATAACAATTAAATATTAAAAAATATAACTATTGTCGTGACCCATTAGATGCAAACATATTTTCAGAAATAAAGTTGCAGAACAGGCACAAGTAAGTGTAACTTTGTCACAATGTTGGTGAAACTTATAGATATAAATTATAGTTGTATATGATATAACAAATAAGTAGAAATATTATAAGATTTTACAAACACACCAAACCTGAGTTCTATAAACTTCATCCTGACCATATACATATGTGTAAAAGCTCATTCACTTGTTGGGTTTTATCAAATGAGCTGCTGAAAGATACATTCAAAGCAGTGTAACAATAGCAAACACGCAAAAAGTAAGTTAATTAAGTTCTCTAGAAAATTAGAATTAAAAATAACTTTTGATAAAAGAAAAATAACATTATTTATTGAAATTTCGTAAATTGTGCATTAATATTATATTGGTTACCAATAAAGTAAAATTATGATTATTATCTAATGCTATAACGATTTTTGTCTGTATTATGTTTCGTATGATATGGTGTGTTTATCTTGTTTGTATTGATATAAAGATACATCGGGTGCTACCTGCTACCTTTACAACCAGGTTGATACAAAAGACTATCGCCATCCAAAATATAAAACTCTTTTTATGTATGCTCTATTAATATATGCTCTATTAATATACGTAACTAGCATGTACCGTTGTTATAAATGTAGTAACTAACATGGAGGCTGAATTTTAATCAGAAAATGAGGATTGTGCTATTATGTACTACTGTAAAAATAATGTGCCATTAACATGTTTATACTAATTCACAACAATTCAGTGTCAGTCACTGCATGTATTATCTTGTAAAATTGTGGTAGTTTTTAATGATTTAAATTTCTTCAAACGCCTGAAACAAGACGTTATCTCTCTCTCTCTCTCTCTCTCTCTCTCTCTCTCTATATATATATATATATATATATATATATATATATATCTTTAAATAAACTTATTTCTCTCACACATAAAAATTACCTCGTAAACTACTGGAATGTAATAATCCATTGAGTCTTACTAAGTCTTACTAAACGAGACCGTTTTGACATTAGCTATATGATCCAATCTGATTCCTAATTGAGAACGCTTTCCAAATGTCAGTTTCTTGAGATTTATCCTAAATATAACAATCAATATGCTTTTCGAAAATACAGACTCTGAATTTAAAAACATTGAATTTTAAATCCAATTAATCAAAAGTGACATAAGCCACTATTCAGGAACAAAATATTAAACAACAATTATAGGAAGCGAACGGTTGTGTGCTTTCTTCCTCAAGAAATTCCTAAATACACAATATTTATTTTGCTCTATATTACTATTTTTTGTCAAGAAACTCTGATATAAATATCGTTTGTTTTGCTTTACTTGCCTATGTTCACGTGTATTGCTGGTAAACAAAAACTTCAACCAACCACATCGGAATCAGGGAAACCTGTGTATATGCACCACCCATCCAATGATACTCTGGGAAACATTTTCATTACAATATTTCGTTCACGTTTCTCTGTCAAACAGGAAACCGTTAAGTTGTACTTGCAAATGTTTGATAGCACAAACTAGGAAACGTTTGTGACACTACTCATAATCAATACGTGAGACTTTGTGCTGATTTACTTACAAAGAGAACGGTGGTGAATATGTACGCCAAAAAAAGAATTGTACAGAAACAGTTCGTCGCAACATACGAATTCGACATTTACTCTGTAATTTTCTTTCTGTTGGGTGATGATATGATTAAGGGAAATAATCGTTTGTTGATAAATAATATTTATAAACTCAAAAAAACACATATAAGTTTCAAAAAACAAATTTATCTTTGACAACTGTTTAAATTTGTTATATATTCATTGAAATATTGCACAGATTCTGATATAAAGGTGTTCTAGCATCAGGTAAAATATTCGTAATTGTTATATCACATAAAATGATATTCATTTCGGAAACCTTGCATATGCATATGCCACAATGATATTAAACAGCAGTAAACAGCTACCACGCAATGAAAACGTATATCCACCCATTATGCTGCCAGTTGATTGCTGGCGAGAAACTTGTTTTATAGTTATAAACCTAAAATGTTTTCACATAAATCCATATTAAAGATAAATACCACAATGAAACATAATGTTATTAAACATTTACCAAATGATAGATGCATGACGATTAGTACATGTAATTACATCAATGTACTAAGCAAACTTCGCAGCGGAAGAAACGCCTACTTCCCATTAATTTTCAGTTCGCGTGTTTTCGCATAGAAGGCTGATTTATCAAATGAATGTCCATCTTTGATGTTATGAATTCTTATATTCATCTTTGAATATATGACAGTAATTAACAATCCTAGATATACAGCGACATGGATTTGTCTGACTTTATATCTCGCCAGTTGTAGTTGTCATGAGGTTCTAGCTGAGAATGGTTTACTTTTTCGGTCTGGAAAACAGAAAATATCTCGAGTTGACAAGTGTCAGCTAATCAATAAACAAAACTTTTCACATCGGCGCCTTACATTTTATGAGAAATAACTTCTTAGTTTTGGCTAACAGTCGATGTCTAACTTTTTTGTGGTTGACAGTGTTGACATATAGATTCTTGTTTATAAATTCTGACCATATATATCTAAAGTTATTCCAGCATCAAACAGTGAGGGAATAATTAGTCATAAATAGTTATTAGATAAATCACAAGAGAGAAATATGTGTTAGTGTGCGTGTGTGTGTGTGTGTGGATGATAGAGAGAGAGTGAGAGAAAGAGAGAGAGAGAGGAAAGAGAGATGTCTAGTTTACAAAATGTTTCAAACATTGCAATTGTTTACTGAGTTATAATCTATGGCTGCTTACTCCTTCGCTTGGGTCGTATTAGTGGTTTAGTCACCTGTATCTGTTTGGAAAGGTTACACAGTGACTTCAATGAAGTAGAATATATACATGTAGTTAGACGACAGTCGTACAATTGTGAGTTGAACTATGTTTTTGTAAGATATCGAATCTATTCGGTTCAAGCCAGAATGTGTGTACAAAGATTGTTAAGGGATGATATATCAATGTATGCAAGATATGAATCGTAAGATGCTTCTAAGAATTTAAGCGACGAATTGGGTTTTTCTTACGATGAAGGTTGTTTTGTCATAAAAGGACGGTGTCTGCTGACATAACGTAACGTAACAACTCTGGCGTACTTGGACTATGTCTAAAATAAAACTAATAAAGTTTGAGTATAAACATTTTTCTTACAATTGCTTTCAGTGTGTTTTTCTGGTATTTTTTTTTTAATGTCAGCGTCGTTTTCTTTTGCCTTTGTTTTGACTTCACGCACCTAGTTTATTTTTCATTTTTACAGTTCCATGTTAATTCGTAGATAAAATTAGTTCCAAATTTGTTGAATACTCGATGTATGTACATCAGTATATGTTTCTAGATTCTTTATCTTAAAGGTAGTACGTTATTGCAACATACCTTGACTCCAAATCTACATTTGACAAACAAGACTTTTAGGGTGACAGACATGTGATGTATGTGTCAATATTATTGCAGGTCTCAGAAAAGTGGTCTCAGCTTTCAAGTATGTGAATTGTTTTAATTTAGTTTTATTATTCTATAAATATGCATATGTTGCTATTCATGTATTTGTTTTAAGGCATAGTTTCTTTTAGTATAATTCATCTTTGTTTCCAGTTCTTAACTCGAAGTATAGTTAAATACTATATGAACATCTATCTAGTTTGCATCGTTTGATTTTATTTAATTACTAATATCAATATCATAGATTAAAAATTTTCCCCGTGATTATTCAAGTACTTGTTTGGAATAATTTTCAAGTTGCTTCATTTCTGTCTTAATATTGCCCTGAACTAAAGTTTTATTGAACAAATATGTATTCATGTTTAATGTAGGTTAATACCCCCTCCTTTTCTTAAATCGATGTCATTTTTTTATTATCTGCTCCTGAGTTTCACAAACAATGTCTAAAAATGACACAAAACATGTTTAAATCTTTCATTAGGATAGTTGATGATTAATATTCCTATATATTCTTAAATGTTGGTAAAAATGTGAAATGTTTTAATCAATATTATGATAGTGCATTATGCATTCACATGTATCAATAACCTAACAGATAAATAGACCAATTTATTACTAGTCATCTTATATGGTAAACTATGACTTTTCATTACTTAAATTATTAAAAACTTCATCATTGTTTTCACATACATGTACCTAAATTGACAGGTGCTGAATATGCCATAAATAACAAATTGAAAAAATGTAAAAAAGAAATGACAATGTAGCTATTATATCACTCTTAGTAAAATGTGGCTTCAGTTATCTTAAATTTCAGGGTCTATGTTTTGTTCATCTACGAAAAAACTACTGTCTCTGTGTTGAAGCCCTTTGACCTTTATTATAATTAAGATCGAAAGGGAATTTTTTCTCATAACAAGCTATTGTTGGAAAGAGTTAAAACAATTGAAATACATAGATAAAGAATGCTCACGCTCGTCTTTATCAGAGTCCAAAAGGATATACACGCTTCAAACAAAATAAATAGGCGATTTCGCTTGATATTTAAAAGGTCATATAGCTGTTAAAATATAATGAACGTTGAGGGTTTATTTTTATAATGTATAAACTATACATCGGAAACTAGTACGAACTCTATACTGATAAAGGATATTGGCATAAAATTCTTGCAAACATTGATAATGTTTCCCAAAATGGCAGGATTCCAATTACAATTAAGCAGACTATATGCTTTTACACTGCCAATCATAACTATACGAAGAATAGGCTTGCTCTGCGCTTTGGTGTTTATTCTTTGATCTTCAACCCTTTTTTTAATCGATTCCTTTCTAGAAATTATTATGGTTGGTGATTTGGACTGTTAAATTGAAAGGCTGTGAAACAGATGCCAATTACCACTAGATCACTTTCAATGTAACGTTAGCACAATTCGGTTTTATCTGATTAAGGAAATGCACATGCATATACCCGGAGTGTTCCTATATGATCAGGCCGTATTTCATGTCGAACACAAGAATGAATTCCATGTTCGATGTATTATTGGCTGCTTTTTTATTATTATTTTTTTGCTTTGATGCCAATGAAATCAAATATATCTTTCTAAACAGTTTAGATGTAAATATGATCGTTGCATTAAAGATTATACCCTTTTTATCCTTTCATTTTACTTTTTTCTTGGCAATAAATCATTATAACCCGTTTGTTGTTTTTTCTATTAAGTAGTTCTAGACAGTAGTGATAAGAGTCATTAACCAGATTTTCCAAAGGAAAAAATAGTGATAAAATTTGCGTAGTCGGGGGCAGGCGAGCGACACATTTTCTTGTCCTTTGTCATGCGTAGAGATATTTTCAATTTTATATACCTTACTATAGGAAATTATGTATAACCCTTATCTGATGATGTACTTGGCTTATATTTTTATTTCACATGCTCGGTTTACTTCAGGTCATTACGATGTATTTCTTCTATCATACAACGAAGACAAAGATCTGCATTTTCATGTTTTTAGTGTTGTTTTCATCTATATTTTGTTTGAAAATGTTTCAAAATACATATATTCGCGGGTTGTAATTTTCCGTATTTCGCAGAATTATCCCCCGCGGTTATATATATTTGCTTATGTCTTCACAGTATTTTTCAACTACAGTGTTATTCCATATTATAGGCTTTTTCTTAAAAAAAGTCTGCTTATAAGGCATTCTACTGATTTTCCCGTTATGCCTTCATGTGAACAGTTTATCGCCTTTTAACGTAACGTTGTTTATATCATGACGTCTCTTCCATTGTTATGTTTATGTTACATTATTCCCTGATGAAGGCTTAACGCCGAAACGTTGGAAATAATATTATTATCTAAAAAACACATGTTGTTGTTGATTTATTCCAGATATTTAGAGATATTTTCAAAACACTTTGCATACATATGCATGAAATCAAGATCTGTCTTACGTTAAAAGTGATATCTGTAGATCTTCAAGATAAATGTCAAAGTGGCAGAAAATAAAGTGTGTTTTGTTTCCGGTTTGGACCCTAACTTTGCCATGCATATTGATATTTCAATTAATTTTTACAAACAAGCATCATATAAGATAACTAGACAATTTAAACGAACATAACACAAAATGCATCATACCAAGACTATGTGTTGCATATGAGCAATATATCTATAACATCTAGGTACTATATCTAGCCGACAAAGTTGTAAACACTAATCAAAATAATAATTATTCATCAATGTTTGTTACTTTAATGACTTACTTTGATGAACTATTTAAAGAAAAATTTGATGTTTTCATATTAAAAACCTTGTTTTGATGAATTTCCATTTCTTGATTAAATAGTATGCTGGTAACTGTTAGTTTGTGTTCACCATCAATTAACCCTGAAATGTGAAATTCGGAGGTACCTTGGAATTTGGAAAAAATAAACCTGTTACAAAAATGGATACGAAACAAAACCATTGACAATCAACATAAACTATTTAGAAAGATAAAAATGAAACCTGACTCTGACTCAATATCGATTTCATTGACGAAAATCTTTGGCAAATATATTTGTGATGAAGTGAGCAAGTTGTCACTTTTGCTGTTGCATAAGCAATTCAGGATGAAGCAAAAAACGAAACATTGTTCAAAATTTTAGAAATCGAAAATTTTTAATTGAATGTGTAAGAATGTCAGTCGGGTTATGTTTTAGAACCAACATTGTGGCAAAGGTTCGTATCTAGCGGCGTGGTAAGGAGGAGATATTTTTAATCACGAATCACCAAATGCAACAAAAGAAAATGTTTCAACATTAGAAAAGAATTTGCAAAATACTTATATCATTAATTTATTTTAAATCTAAATGATTTTACTTATTATTCCCGTAGTATATTTGTACAAACTCCTTTGCTTTGCTGTGTTTCAACTGCCAAAGGTTCGGCCATTACAGAGACAACTTGTTAAAAAATTGACAGGTGCACATTACTGACTGCAGGAACGTCCTGCTAGAAAACCATACATTGTAAAAATTGTATTGGTTTCTATTAAAGATATCACGAATTAAAAGCATAAATCAAGATGAAACTATGACTTTAATATTGAATTACAGAAACCAGACAAGGTGTAGCATTTTAACGAAGCACTCCAACCACTCTATCAGTTATGTCCTGTGTCGATGCGAGTAGGCCTTTTAAGAGAAAGTCTGGATCATAATCCGTCTCCTGTCAATACAGCTTGGCCAAAGGGTTCATTAAATTATAAACCGATATTTTCAATTATGTCGCAATGCGCTTCTTCTGACAGGAAGCTTAACGGATTGAAGGACAATATTCGATTGATAAACCGTTATAGGGTTGACTTAGATGAAGATAATGACGTCGGTTCCACATATCTCCCAGTATCATTTTTCCTATCTCTTATTCCTATTATCTCTTGTTTACTTAAATTCAAACAACATTCAAAGTTTACAGTGTGTAATGAACATTTTACCGTTTCACAAATGTAATTGCGATTGCTTCTTGTAAAATGTGTTCAAACTTCTCAATCACTGAGTTTAGTCAGCATCTTTTTCATTAGTTAATTCATCGATTTCATCAGATTCACCATCAAAACATGTGTTAATATTACTAAGAAACTCTTTATATGCAGTGTCGTTTGCTTTATCAAATGCATAATTATTTGGTCACAATTCTCTCTCTAACGGTATCACTTTCTCTATGAACATTGTGAATAACTGCAGTTTCATTTTCATTCACATATTTAAAATTCACTGGTAGATTGTCAACGCTTTCCTGAGGCAATATTTCGTAGTCTTAACATCAATCAAAATTGCAATTGATCTAAAGAAATAGTCAAATACACTACAACTTTTTGGGCCAACAAAGGTGAAGTTCCTACGTCCTTTATCAAAACTTACTTTTCCTGTCATAATATTCAAGCACTGTCAAGATTGGCAAAGTCTAAGTAATTGGTGACTTTATCTGTTGGTATTTTCATCATAAGTCACTCCTTCAGTTACATGTATATCATGAATATCTATGAATACCTAGCTAGCTTGTGGTAGGTCTTTGCTTCTATCCGGATGCATCCTTTGCCTAACATAGTGTAAAAAGGTCCCCCGGGGTATTCCATCACATGTTATGAGATTGGCGTCGCGTTATGACTGAACTACTATTCAAGCAACGTTAAACGTCTAATAAACAAACGAACAAACCATAAATACCATCAAAACTGTATTCACATTTATTAAAGATCAATACGCGATCAAACAGCGTGTACATTTGTATCACCTCTTGCATTGAAATCACAAGCAACGAGAACATCTAAATCAGCTGCAAGTAAATATTTCAGTTATCAACCTTCCGATTATACCTATTCATGTCAAATCAAAGTATGCATAGAAAGGTGCTTATTTTAGGGGAAATCTCGTTACTTGTTGTACAAGTTTAAACATCTATTCACTTCCTTTCCTTTACTGGGATACTTAATGACCAAATTATGTGGAGTCTACAAACGAAAAGCCAAGAGAACAGTTAAAGTAGTTGAGTAATTATTGGTATGCATAATCTTTGTTTATTCAAATAAGAGGGTCCTAACATACATTCACCCTGCTTTTGATTCCATTACGTGTATTGATCTAAGCTTTGCCATTCAACTTTTACCTTGATTATATAACAGAAAACCTTGTTGATGACCTTTGTAGAGGTGACCATTTGCTTATATTCCTTAAGAATATTGGTTATTCTGTTGATCAACATTTTTTAATTGGCATATTTGTGAAATAGTTTCTTCCTAAAAACTGTGTCTAAAGACCTGTATGCAGTTGCAAGCGATTAAATGAAGTTATATGATAATCCAAAGTGACCTTGAAACCTTGTACTGTGCATGGGGTGGTAATTAACAGAAACGCTGCAATAGGCAATATACTAAATAAGCTAACACTTAAAACATACCGTTGTAATGTTCAAATTTCGTTGTTGTTGTTTTTTCAAGCGTATATCTAGGATGATTTAAATTTAAATATACTGGAGACGGTATGTTTCAAAATTCAAAAGTGAAAAGAAGTCTGGAATATTGTAAGAAAAATAGAGATAGAGTCAAACTGCCCCAAATACATCTTAATGTGATAAGTCGAATGTTTTTGCTGATTGAAATGATACATGTTTGATAACTTCATCGTCGGCTAACCATAAATCGAAGTTTTAAAACATTGAGAAACTGGAGGAGAAGTTAAAAAAATAAACTTCAGTCAAATAATTTTGAATTATACAACATTCCCATCTTTTTTCAAAATTAAAATAATTGTTATTCTTTCTGCGATAATACATCTACACTGCCCTTGGAAATTCATTATCAGCCACTGAAGCATTTATATTCAACTCTTTTGACAGTTATTTAGAAGTTTGCGTTGACATATGGGGATTGTGTAACCTGTCAAAAAACTGAAAAAAGGTAATAGACGTTCCTCTGCCAACACCAACTAAATATATTACTGGCTTTAACAATAATCACCTAACATCTTTGATCAGTTCAATTTGCTACACACTAGAGCGCGTGATTAAAAGAAAATTAGTTTGGTATCTTGATTCTTATACAATAATAACAAAGTTTCAAAGTTGTTTCGAAAGCCAAGAAACACACACGATCACTAAATCATTCGAAAACTATTTATCAAAACTTCCAGTTGCAATCATTTTGTATTGCAAAGACGTAAGATTCTTCCTGAAAGTACTAAATAATAAATGACCTTCACAAGATAGGTCTTAAAACCCCCGATTCTGTAGGAATGTGGGCATCACTTTTTGATATATGTTTAATGAATGGGACTCCCACAAGGACGTATTTCATTAGTAACACTTTTTATTTTAGTTTAACAACATCTTCAAATCTATATCGCCTTGCACGATTTGCTAATTGCAGGTTGATATTTCATTCGTTATCGTATATACAATTGATCGTCAGCTTCAATTAACTATCAAAAAGTCCCACAACTTGAAACGGTTTCTAATGTCAAAACCTAACACACATTGTAAATGTGTGAAGTTTTGACAGATGAGGAAACACCATGACGATGCTCAACCTCTGTTGGATAGGGCCTCCATTTCTCTAGTCTATGAGGTAGACCTTTTTGCGCAAAAGTATTTCAAACAGATGTATCATATTCTTCACCATGGACCATTTATCAACCATGATTTTATTTGAATTATATAACAGTTATCAAACCACCACTGCCCTCACACTGTTTCATAATTGGCGTTTGAACAAAATATTATTTTATCACATGAC
>JAULCC010083184.1:0-14463 GCA_032358795.1 Nuttallia obscurata | reverse complement strand
AGCAATAGTATTGGAGTTATGGTCCAGACGAAAGACCCTCACCGTTGAGGGTTCGCATCCCGGTCTGGGCATTTCGGATTTTTCAAGTGAGGAAGCCTTCCAGCTGGCTTGCGGCAGGTCGGTGGTTCTACCCGGATGCACTCTGTGCCTGAAATAGTGTATAGTGGACCCCGGGGTCTTCCTCTACCTGTAATGAGCTGGACGTCGCGATATGACTGAAATACTGGTTAAGCGACGTTAGATTCCGAATAAAACAAAAACAAATTTCTATGTATGTAATATGGTTTGTTTCTTGTACGTATTAGTTTCTGGTAAATTTCACGACTTAACAAATGAGAGTATAACCTCTTTTTGAACGCAATGACAATCTATCATTTTGATAACTGTATTTGCTGCTATTGCAAGTGGATGGTTTGAAATATTACCATAAAGTTGCACTAATAGATTGGTCAAGTACTTGGGAACATTATGGTTATGCACATTTTTAAAGTAAAGATAGTTTTTTCCTTTCTTTCTTAAGTCCAGGCGAGTCGAGCTTAGAATATATGTATATAAACTATTTGATCTAAAGAATATAGGTAAGCTGCAAGCTTTTCTAGCTGCAACCACTTGTACATGTATTTCTACTTAACTTGTCGGCTCCTATGCGCCTGTCCCATAACTCAGACACCTATTCTAAAACCGGAAGTATGTGACATTTATATAATCTAACTAGTACTTTTAGGTATAATGCAGTTTTCTCATCAACCTTTTTCATATCATAATCATAAAATGAGTATATATGTAAATATATATAAATACCACTTGTAATCAGATTAAATGATGACATTTGAATGGCGATTTTATCAACCAGATTTAAATTAAACGAGTTTGAATAATAAGTCGTTCCTTCTATATTCGGAGGGGATTATGTACACAATAGTAAGACAGTCACGTCGTTAATCAGTATCATCAATTTATTTACAGATCAGGGGTGGGGAATGTTTCTTAGTTTGTTTATTTGATAAATTGGTTACAATGGCTTTCAATTCATAGCTCGTGTCATTTATTTCATTTAAATGACGTAAACTATCAGTTGGGGTATATAAATTATAAATTAACATCACTCTTTAACTAAAATTCTCTAAATTTGTTCCATTAGAACAACTTCATTTATTACAATTGACAAAGGCGGGAGACTCAACCGCTACTGCCCATGTTACGTTGATGAACATACTCATGAGCAAGATAATTAAAACAACAACTACATGTGACAACTGCAAATTAACATCCATCATATAACTAGTTGTCATTTTGAATATGCATAACAAGATCATATAATCCTCGGCCGGGTCAAACAATAAACTGTAAACTTGGTGTAGCAATGGCTTTCACACTTTGGCGCTCAGGATTTGGAGTGAGCATCACGACTGGTTTGTCGGTGTCAGAACAAAGTGACCGGCCGGGGTTCAGTCTCATGTGTACGAGTGCTTTACACTGGGCACTAAAAGAACCAGAAAGTGTTACATAAGAGCTATCTGTATCCATGTCACTCTCTCAGTGACGTCCATACGCCCTAGTTACCAGAAAACGACGTATGTCAGATTAACACAAAAAACAAATACAGGTTTTGGGTTGTAATGCTGATCGAATGGAGGTGAAAGGAAAACCGTGGGACAAATAATTTGTTTCTTAAGTTTCCCTTCTCCAGTTTCTTTTCGTTAGTCAGCTTTGTAGATGTGTAAATCGTCTCGCCTAGCAACCTACCATTGGTTCTTTGGCGATACCACTTAAGTATATTCCAAAAGGAGGTAGCATTTCAAATATTGTTATTTTCTTGGAAATGCTTTAAAGACACCACCGTCATTTATCAGTAACAGTGAAATCAACAAAGTAATATTCAGACTAAGTACAGGCTGCTACATAATATGTGATACACTATTAAAATCATTTACTCGTCTCTAAATAATTAGATATTACTACACTGTCTACATGAAAATGACCACGAGACATCACCATTTTACATGCAACATAAAATACCAGAAAACGGTGAAGTAATGACTTCATACATGACGCCATGAAAAGGTGTTATTTTTCAATATGTGCTGTCCATGGAAAAAAGCCAAGACATGAAACGATTTTATTATGATTGCAAATCAAAAAGACCAAAACACTTTATCATGGAGTTAAAAGAATAAACAGACAACAGGTTAACAGTAGTGAATTTGTTTATTTGAAATATAACGTCGCTTTAACAGTATTTCAGTCATATCGCGACGTCCAGCTCATAACAGGTGGATGAATATACTGGGGGACACTATTTCAAGCACAGAGTGCACCCGGGTAGAACCACCGACCTACCGCAAGCCAGCTGGAAGGCTTTCTCTCTTGAAAAAATCCGAAAAGTGCACAGACTGCGAGTCGAACCCAAAGCGATGAGGGGCTGAGAGATTGCAAGTAAACGACTATAACCACTCGGCCACGGAGACCCCAACTGTAGTGAAAAAGTTTCACATATTATGAAACACCCTGTATACGTTCTTACCAATATGACCCTTCAACAAAGCTGAAATCACAAATATTCCTTTGCCATCCTATGAACAGTGAAACACGATATTATATTCTTGCAAGGACGATTTCAGAAGCCTAGTCACAATAGAAATGCCCGGCATGTCGTCGGAATGTACATTCGTGTTATATTCCTGGATATTCGAGCTGCATTCTTAAAGTTCTAGCTGTGTTCTAAGTGCATTATTCCAAATAGTCGGGTTCATTTGTATGGCCAGTCTGAACGCTTTGCCCATGCTCAAACTTTTAGAGGTGCATTCGTAGTTGGAAAATATCGAAAGTATCTGTCACTGGTATTCGACAGCCGAACGTATTTACCTTAACAATTTTCTAGACAAAGTACAATGGTCATAAAATAATTATTCAAACATACCATATGGTATCAAAGTTGGGTAACGGATGTTAATGGTTTTTTGAGACACACGGAAATTTGTCATACAAAATAATAGTCTCTTTTGCTTTCTGCTTTAGCGATCATAACTTATTGACCAAAGTCTGCAGCAAAGGTTCCACATTATAGTTGTTTAATCAAAGCATGAATATAACTTGTGGTTTGTTCAAAATGAACCCCTTTTTTGTGCAAGGCGTTTTGCTAATTGTGCACATTTAAATTAGACTTTTATCTATTAAAACAGAGCTCATAGACATTGTTTTGCACTTGCATATGATAGTTTGTTCCACATGCACATCTTCAAACACAAGTTGTGTGTCTGTAATATACATTTACAAAGAAATATATTGAAGACATCAATTTTATAAAAAAAACAACATAAATTTCTGGAATGACTAGTCAGCTATCAACGGTGCAAGCATGGCCTTCTGCATGCTTACCTATGGTTGCAATAAGGAAAAGAAAATATTCAGCAGCATTGTGTACCATATCGGGAAAATGGCTGCCTTCTTGGTACCCTCAGGATACGCTTTGTATTATTTTGTTTTGAATTATTGAACGATTCTACCATAGTCAGCGCTCTTTCTTTAAGCATTTGAAGTGAATTCGTATTGCATTCAAAGTATTTGTAAGGCATGCTTACAAAGCTTTAAGAATTTAAATATCCCTCCCGAATGTGGTGCAAATGTTAATATTTTTTCGACTTTAACTAGACATTACCTTCTAAAACAATTTTAAACATCAAAACGTTTTTGGGTACTACACGTACTCGTACACATGATCTGTTGTGAAATTGCGATGATACTATTATCATAAACAAGTTATACAACCCAAAAACAAAATCAAACAAAGAAACCAAACTTGCAACAACAGCTAACAAAAACCCCACGTAAAATCAAATTTGAAAAACCCATAACAACAAAACTATGTAGTATCGTTCTTTCAATTTCCGTTTATCATTTTACAAAACTCTCTTTTGATAAATAATCTTTTTTTTCAGATAACTGTCCGTCTGTTCCAGTAACTACTCTTGGCGGTACAACTAAATCCGTTTCAATAAATAATCCTGGCGGTACAACTGATTCTGATGATAACATGACCTTTATAATCATCGCTTGTGCAGCAGGCGCTGTAGCAATACTTGTAATTGCTGCTCTTCTAGTGGCCATCATCGTTGTCAATAAGAAAAAGAAGTAAGTCCGAATTTAAAAGAAGGTGTGAACGAAGTATTGAATAATAGATTCAAATAACTGTACTATGAAGATAGATTATGTCTCAAAGAAAACCATGTCGTGCAAGTTTCTATATATTTAGCCTGCAATAGAATTAAAGCTTTAATTATTTATTGCTATTAAGAACAGCTTTAAAATTATGATGGTGTTTGAAAATGACTTCAAATTTATTTTATGAACAAACACCCGCTTTATGAAACATCAGTCATGTGAGTGTATGAGCAAATGGTATTATCTATTCTTTAAATTTCTTTTGAAGGATAATCGTTCCAGATATTGGCCTGTATGATGGAAGCAAGCCAGTGGTTGCAAACAAACGTTTCAATATGCGGATTGAGCCTGAAAACAATGCGTGGATGTAATGCAAATAATAGAGGACTGTTTTCCATACCGCACATAGAACAATAAATGATTTCGATACTAGAGAGGGAGTAATGAGTAATGCGCGTTGTGTCATTTTTATGTAAATTCTTAACTATTCTATCCATTTTGTTAGTTCTTGCAGTTTATGCGATTTTAAACCCTTAGCAGAAGAAATAAGTGTACGTGTAGATCCACATGTATTGTGTATATTGTCATTAGATTATGTATTTGTTTTGCTGTATATATTCATCTGATTTGATTTGTGTAAAACTGTATGAAGTTATTTTGCCTTTAGTTTAATTGCTTACATCAGAAAGGCAAGATTTTTTCAAGATAGTCGCACATTATAACTGAGAAAACATAGTATTTTTGTGAATGATTTGTTTTCCGAAAGTGCAAGGTATACGCAGAAATATTTAAAATTGAGTTATTTTAACACATAAACGCTTTCTATCAGTCGACGTTTATTGTTCGTAAATCAAGTACCTAAGCTCAATCAGACGTCGCCTAAAGATTAGTTTATTGTTTACGTAATATAATGATGC
Organism: Nuttallia obscurata; assembly: GCA_032358795.1. Taxonomy (NCBI): domain Eukaryota; kingdom Metazoa; phylum Mollusca; class Bivalvia; order Cardiida; family Psammobiidae; genus Nuttallia; species Nuttallia obscurata. Next base: position 9,385 of record JAULCC010083184.1, on the reverse strand, counting down.
AGTTAGCACACTGTATACACTTAACTGTATGCATTATATCTTAATTTGTATTTGAATATACCCTGTGTGAATACATTTCATTCGAGTATTTTACAAACAATGCAGACATGCCCTGTTGAAAATTTTTTACTCAGCTAGCCCAGACTCTGCAATATGAAGCTTACTTGGTACACAATACACCGAAACTGCTTTTAGCTTTTTATATGTTTACGGAGATGTTCAAAGCATTCAATACTGTTTTATCGGAGCAATAAAAAGCCACATCACAATAAAATGAGATGTATAAGAATGGCTATAATGGCATATGTCTAACTACGTTGATATAAGCAATGTAAATAAGTTGATTTTGATATTGAATTGATAAACAATACACTATTTTTATTTGGAAATTTAATTTGTAATATTGGATGTTACATATGGATAAAACATTGTAATATTGACAAGAACAATGAATGAACCTATTTGTTGTTCGATGCAGTTGACTAACAACGCATGTTTAATAAGATAACAACAGTGTGATTTCATTTTTTAGTTTGTTTGTTATGTTATATATTCGTTTTTGGTTTTCTAAAATCATTGTTATTGCTTCTTAGATGGATATGCATGTGACCAGAAATGTTTGTTAACTAGGCTTCAACTTGTTGATAAAATATTATAAGAAAGGGATATGTCGTTGTTTAGGTGGATAGACGGGCGATCGGTCTGTGGCCTTTTCCACATAATATCGTTTTTTAAAAATGCTATATTGTCAATAAACTTGATATTCATTAGGCGTTAAAGGAAAAGGCAACCCAAAAAAAGAAGTAGGCCATATATCTTGAAATCATTTACAAATATCAAAGAAGTTTTAAAATTGGACTTTAAATAAGCATTATTTTAATAGTTAAAATTCTACAAAATTGCGGATCATGGGGTGACAATCTAGAAGGTTGTGACGTCACTCCTACAATTCTGTAACTATATAAGCAGACAATAATACTGTTTCTAAATATGTTTTCATTTTTTTTATCAGATTCTATAGGTTTTGATTTCAGCTTACAGAACTGATAATAAAACATTAAGTAGGTTGATTTATAGAAATATCTAAGACCTTCTTGCACCAATTTCAGGACACACTCAAGCTCCATAATTTTAAAATTTTGAAATTCTTACAGCTTTTTTACATTTTGTTAGAATTTAAACATTCTTTTACTGTTGTAAGTTTTTTAGCATAAAATTCAATTCAAGATGCGTTCAAATTAAGGGTTGCCTTTATCCTAAAACGTTCAAAAACGTTTAAGTAAGTTTCGTTTTGGTTTATTTGGCTCAAATTCAAGTTCATTTTAATAAAACACAAATAAAAAGACTAGTTTATGCTCAATAAACTCAGTTAAGAAAGAGCTGTTAAAACCATTAGTTAGATGAAGGATGATATTCTTTTTTATATTATCTTGGTCAATATATAGGGCCATGAAAAATGGAACAAAATAGTTTCCGCTCAATACTTTAATTAAGGAAATGTAGGATGCACCCCTCTTGGTTTAAACAAGAATCAACAAACGAATGTCAAGTTCTGCCACATGCTTTAATTAAAAAAAAACATTCAGCGACCAAAAGGGTTTATAGGTTAATGATTTGTAAATAAAGCCTTGATTTATATATCTGGGTTTGAGATAGAAAATATGCATGTATCATAAAGACATGAAGACTTAAATCTGTCTGGATTTACCTTGATGCAAATGCATCATCACTAGAAGTAAAAACCAGTCCGCCTAAATATATCGTTTTGGAAACATATTTTGCCACCAACACTTTATTGAAAGAAATAAATTAGTATTGCTTAGACCAGGAACACAGTTACCAAAAAGGGTTTTACCAGCCTCAGCCCCTACACACACACGTGAATTCGTTAAAATCTTTGTTTTCCCAGAACTGAGTATTTTCGTTAATCTTTTAGATTTGGTTTCGTCACACTGATGTCTTTCTGTTTCACGTTTACTAGTTTAATGCATAGTGCATATTTTGTTAATGTTAATAACACCCATTACTGATGTTTCATATTATATGTTATCATGCAATTAATAGAAAACTGTCATAGCTTCTAGGAAAGTGTGACTTTGTTCAGAGTATTCATTAGAATAAATACAGAAGGTATTTAAAAGTGTACACATACACGAGGGAGCAACTTAATAATATAAACACTTTGCTTGTTTTTTATCATCTAATTAATATATTAATAAACAATTAATGTTAGGAATTTCATTTTTCTTATCTATATTCGCTTTATTAAATGTCAAATTAAATTAGACCTAATGAATATTGCTATTGTTATATAGAAGTTTGTTTAATGTTTGTTTAATGATATAAACTTTATGTGCAGTATATACTTTTCTGTGGTTATATCCGAATATACTGCAAAAAAAAACTCGTTTTATATTTAACCCTCATGTGATCAAATGCATTCAATGATTTCGCCTGTAAACTTTATTCAATCTCGCTGAATAATTTTGTTTGGTGAACTATTGCAACCAGCACACATGCATTAGAAAATATGCAGTTTGTTTATATTATCATGTTTAAACAGGAAACGAAAGAAGGGTCTCTCAAATAGAATTAACTGAATTAATATTGTCTTGTAGCCTCAAGGGATCGTTGTCTTATCATGTCTTAAAATAATCCTAATTTAGATGTCAATATTTATCTAAACATTATAATGTGTAAACTGGGGAAATAAGATTCGAAGAAAACTGAACATATGATCAAGAATTCAGAGATGTAATAATGAGAATTATCAGTTTTCATAACCCTTGGGTAAAAGGTTTTCTTTAAGATATATTCTTAAATAGAATGCTTGAAAATCGAGTAACAACTATACGTTATAAAGTTAGTTACAGAACATACGAAACAATTTATACTATAAGTATATATTTATACGAACGAGTACCAATAACTTAAATAGAAGTGAGAAAAACTGTTGTAAAGAACAAAAGAAGCACACGTTCCTAAGCTGTGAATTATTCTGTAGATACAATGTGTACTAATCACCATGTTAGTTTGCTGTTACTACAAATATATCAAGAAATAAAAATGTATTTAATTGGTTTCTTATTTTGCTATTATTCATTGTCATACATAAACAAACCTTGCATAATGTAAACTTTTTGCATTCATACGTGCTATAATGACAACTACTCAAATAAATGAAAAACATTACAATTTAAAGTCATCTTGCCAATACTATAATACTTTACTAGTTATTCCTGACATGTATTATTCCGACCACTGTAGCTGTCTGTGTTTATAGGCGACAAATAGCTGAAGTTACTTACCGTTATGAAACGTTTAATATGCAATTTGTTATTATATGCAATCAGGCATTTCAACAAATTACCTTTGAGTAATTCTTAATCAAAACATGATAATTGCACGTTTTATCTGGTATAAAAGGATCATATTTGAGGAGATTATATTTTAATATGCCTATTTGCTAAACGTAGAAACAACTAACATTCAGAAACATCATCGCCGAATATTTTCATATGCATACAAAAATTAGATACAAAAATTAGATTCATTTTTATTTATCGGCCATCAAAATGACATGCAGGGTACCAGCTAAGTTTGTTTCATCATGAAACATGTCTAAAACTACAGATGAGTTGATAGTGTGTGGGTCACTTGTAAGGGGAATAGTTTGAACGAATCAACACATGAGAAAAGAGGTAACAAACAAGAAAGAAAGTATCCCCTTGACAAGAATATTAGTGACCTTTGCGTCTTTTATGAGAATTCACCACAAAACACTTTTTTTATAAAGTTAAGCCCAACACATAGCCTGTAAAACCTGTCAGAAGAATTGACATAGTGAACCTGTTTTTAAACCACACTATAAACTTTCATATCTGTTAGAATGTGAACCGGCAAAACAGATTAATCACTTCAGACGCTAGACGGGGACAGATCCTTAAAGAACACATCCAAAAGTAGTAAACAACGGTGCATACGTAATCATGTGCTTCAAGCGAGGATTGAACACATGATCTGCAACAAGGATGTAGACTGCTCTATAGTGCTCTTCAAGGACAAGCTCAACAACTAGACCGTATAGGTCGCTACCTATATCATCCTGCTAAACAGTATAATCAAACCTACCAATACTAAAACTAGATTTCTTTAGCAGACATCTGGCGGAGGTGATTCATTTTCAATACACACAATCATATATTAGGTATACATCAAAGTGAAATCCAATCAAGATAGTAAAATAAAGCAATTAACTATATGAAACAAACTGTGATGTTTAAAATTTGATAGAGGTTTATGAGTGAACTATATTAAAGTTACATACATTTAAACATTTTCATTTGCATGTCGAATAAACCAAATCTTTGCCAGTTGTATGCATACTTAATTAGATATTTCTATAAAGAACCTTTCGAAAAGGTTATGTGAAAAAGATAAAATGTTCATTCAAAGGGCTTTGTCTTAAGAGTGAAATGCCTGCTTATAGAAATGATGTTTGTGTCTACACCTTTTATTTTGATTCGAATATTAAGCATGTGTTGGGACTTCTGACACGTTTCAAATGCACCACTGTTTCTTCAGCATCGAAAACATATTATAGTTATGAATTTACAAGTCAACAATCATTTTACAGGTAATGTTTTAACACAAACATACTGAGAAAAAAGCAAATAACAATAAGCATATTTAAACTATAGACATTCTCTTCGCGAGATTGTTCCTAATCCAAATAAAAACATATATTAAACCTACATATTTTATGTTAGAATAGTGAAACTAATGACCGCGTTTCAATGAATGCGTTGTTTGAAAATAAACATTTTAAATACGAAGTATAACATACGACCAATACACAGTTTTACTGATGAAGCAATTACTAGCCTTGGTTTTCTTACATTATGCTTATACGCAACAAGTCGAGTCTCCAACAAAAGAAATCTAATACAGGGATTTGCCCTTGTAGACATAAGCATGCCTTCTTCGGCAATGCAGGAGAACGAGGCGCACATGTAGTCCATATAACCATTACAAAGAAAAAAATCCGTAAGAGGAAAATTATTAAAACTACCAAGTTAAATATCTCTGTCTCTCTGTCTATGTATTTCTATAGCTCGCTCTCTGTATCTCTATCCCTCTGGCTCTGTGCAATTAGGTATACTAGATATATTACTATGTATATATGTATACGGATGTGAATTGATAAAATAAGATAAAAAATAGTAACAAAGCTTCGGTTTACTGGTGATATAGATGGTGATTTTGCATGTTTTACCAATTATAGTGCAAAAGTCGTTTGCCGTTCTTCGTCGTTATTTCAATACATAAGGAATGTCAATGTTTTCAATAAGGACAACTGATCATGTCTCCATTAAATGCGTTTTAAGGTTTCAAAATAATTCTGAAACTAATGAGCTGAAAATTCACTTATTCACTAATTTCAACGCAGAGATTTGCTGCAAAACCCGTATGGTTATTCACTTAACTTATAAAAATATAAAACTCTGTTATAGAGATGATAGCTTTTATGTATCAGAGATCAGGCAAGTGTATGTTTCTCAAGTTTCGATATGTTTCCTCCCAGCCATAATGGAGGGGTGATGAATGTAATGATTTGATATCTGCTAAACATATGGCTCTTTGTAAATTTAGATTTACTAATTTACAGTTGGTCGTAGATGATATAAAGATAAGCGTACTACTTTTAAGAATCATTGCAGTAGAAAGACAGATATGTATCAACGGTCACAACGATTAGCCCAAGTTAATTATACAAATAATCCTGGTCATGTTTGGAAGGTCTTAACAGCAAGAAAACCTTTAAAATCACTTGGTTATAGGAGAAAAAGTAAGGAGTGGTGGCTAAAATAATAATGCTTATGCTGTTGTATAAAGGCAATCCTCATTAATGAAACATTTACACTTGTAGAAATTGAATGCTCTTTAGTAAGCATAGTAAATGGTAAAGTTGAGATTTTGATGGAATTCTGGCAGAATCATACAAAATACTATCACTGATATGATGGAGACCGATAACTCTCTTTAGGTAAAAGTATTATTACTCTATAGCATAAGCCTGTTCCAAGTAATATTTGTTGAGCGTATTCAGCTGTCGAAAACATGTTTTGTTAACAGCCGATAATTCAGAAATCTTTCCGAAAAAGTCAAAATTTCTAAAAAGTAAAAGTGTTCGAAATCTTCTTAATTTTCTAAAATCAATGTTATACGTCTTGTATAAGGGTTCCCAGTGATGAAATTGAGTCGTGTTAATAGGATATTGGTATGTCATAAGGGATAAATCTATCAAAACAGTTTTGTTTATTCATAGACGAGTAGTTTGCTCATTTGAGAGGACATGGTAATACAGATGTTGTATAACTATAAACATTCCAGAAAGTATACGTTTTATGTTTTAATACAATGTTGTTATTTGGGCGAAAATATGGTAAAATAACGTTAGCTCTTCAATATATTTGATCAATCTAATTGAATAATGGAATGGAAGTCAATCTTGATAAAGCATAAATCATTGCTTTTCGTAATGGTAGCCGTCTGCGAGGATTTGCAAAATGGTCACTTCGTAAACAAACAGATGACATCATCTTTATATACAAATACAAAGGACTGTTGTTCATGCCACAGTTTTCTTGGAGTTCAGCCCATGAGGAGCTTTTGTCTCAAGCTCAAAAGACTATTTCTGCAATAAAACAGTTGTCAGAAACCTTTTGGCTATTTCCTAACCAAAGATGTATTTAATCTTTTTGTTACAATGATTAAGCTAATATCATTGAATTGTTCTCAGGTACTGGTTTATTATATAACATCATGGATATCTTTTATGTTGCGTTCTTAACAATTTAAAACAATACCAAAAATAATTCGTACAATAAGGAGTACATTGTCCCCTAAAACAATACTGTTTTGCTATATATTATGTGCAAATAAAATAAAAAAGTTACAAATTAATAAATACGGCGTTGAATATGGCCTTCAAAAAAAACTTGGTAGTACAACTAGCCTTGTATAGGTCATATACAAATGTATTATGATTGATGCAAAGTTTAATAAGTTTTTGTATAATATGCTTTGCTAACTTTAGATCATACTGCACTGTATAATTGCCCATAATAAGAGCAACCAATCTTTAAGGGTATTTAAGCCCATGTTAAATTTCCAAAGGGGTGTTCACGCACCGATGTTATTCTTTCTTCACGTGTTAATTACCAGAGGCAAATGAGTTACGACAGTTAAATGATAGTATAACTGAAACCTGGCATGGTACTTTTAGTAATACAATTCGGTGTCTCCAATACAACTACTATAATATTTTGCTAATATTCAACGTGATGCATAAATATATGCTACCAAAACATAAAAATCTAATGTCAAATTCAAACGATACTACTTTACCAATAATTATTTGTATCATATTACAGTATCATTAAATGTAATTTTGGCCGCAGGCCTTCGCCTTATACATTTGTACAATAAAATGTTGACTAGACTTGAGCATAGCAAAGTATACATTACAGTCTGTCTTTGTGCAAAATAACCAGTTTTACCATCAAAAGCATTTTTTCAAAGACGGGTGATAAAGCAAATAACCAGTATTACCATTAAAAGCATTTTTTATTCAAGGACGGATGATAAAGAAATATACCCTTACGTGATAGGGCCTTTTTGACTTCAAAATTTAGAATTATTCGGAAATTTTAAGCGACATTTGGCCTGCACTGGTTTTCAAGATATTATAAAACATCTCGTTTGTTTCAAATATCGCATAAGCAAAAGTAGAAAAAAAATAAAGACTTGTGGTTGATTAAATCTCTCAGCATAAAAATTAAAGTGATATAAGAACCGTTTCTGTGTTGATTTGGTCGTCCTCTTGACATCTTTTCTTTAATGTACAGTGTGTAGTAATATGCCCATATCCTAATTTGTTTAGAATTAGGTAAATCTATTCGCTTCAGTTATTGTTTTGGCGTAACGTAATAAAAAAGGGCAGATACATTGTAGATCTAATTTAACATATAAAGAAATACACCAACAAGAATTAACCAAGTAAGAAGCAGGGCACCAGGGCACTTCGAATGAAAGTGATAGACCGTCAATAGTCATCGATTAGTTTAACTTGAAATGTCTATGATTTAAAATTGTACGGAACATTCAAAAATATATCTACAATTATCTTTTGTTACTTAAACTGTAAAGTTGTCTTTTTTTTCAAGCCGTCCACCTGGAAACAAAAGAGATATCCGAACCTTTTTAAGTCAAAGTATGTTTTGGTAAATTAATTCCGTAGATGAGCATAAAGTTCAGAATTCCTTTTCACAACCCAGTGTATGTATGTGTCTTACTGGTCCTGATTTAGTACAATTTATAACAACGTGGTTATCTTATCGCAAGGACGTTATACATAATTTGAAGTCTGATAAGTGTAAACATCTATTAGGAATATTTTTTCAACATTGCTTAATGAATGTTTAGACATTTCAGAATCTAACAATTTATGTCTGTCTGTGTTAACAACCAAAGAGTAAAACGATTTACTTGCTACCAAGCCGTACTAAAGGGAGATAAATCGTGTACACTTTGTATTGTAATTGTTGTAATGAATACAGGTTATTTCCTATAGTACAGCAATATAATGTTTGAAGTCGGAAAAATTTACTGTGCTAGAAAATTAAATTAACCCGTAACGCCAGGCAACTTATAGCGTGTATTGCATTCACAATCAGATAAGTCACGATAAAAATGAGGTAAACTTTGAGTTCTTTTAGAATAACATGTAGTTTGATTTTATGTTTTTTATGATACAAATTCTAAATTTATCATTAATTCTCTGCAGTTAAAGGTGGACCATACAAGCTTTTATATTGTTACTTAAATGAATCAATTCGACTCATTTGTTTTCAATTACATTGTATCATTAAAAAGTGATTATTTACATCACATATCTTATAATTTTGATGAAAGTTTAACTGTGTGGTATCTGTCATTATATGAGATTTTTAAACATTTTAACTTCCAACACAAAATGATTTGAAAAGCTAACCTGGAGCTTTCTTCTATGTACTATAGACTTATGCTGCGTTATTGGGACTTATCATCGCCCGAGGCTGTGAGTGATATTAATGCATTGTTCCAAACGTGCGGTAAGTTGTAATGGCCCCCGTCCTTGTTGAGTGCTGGTTTGTGCGCCCAGATGTAGATAGCCTCCTTAACCCCGTTTCGAATGGTGAAGTGGCGTAGTGGATATGGTGTCCGCCTTACGTCCAAGAGGTTGCGGGTTCGAGCCCCGAAGGGGCCCTTTCTCCTGACCTTCATTTGTTGACACCAAGTACTGGTTCTACCCAGGAAACGGACAGTGTCTCTTCAAGCCATA
>JAULCC010083073.1:0-14466 GCA_032358795.1 Nuttallia obscurata | reverse complement strand
TCGGAAAGATGTTTGTTTTCAACAAACAAACTAATTAATATTTGTTATAATTGTACAAACTGCATTCACTCGACTTTGGTTAAAGCCTTAAGTGTTTGTCACTTGAAAACACCAAGGTTTTACATATCGAGTTATTATAATGATATAAAACACACACTTATATATATTATGACATATCTTTATTTCCACAACTATGTACAACGAAGTATAATCAGAAGAAAAAATGATGTTGTGAAATAGCTTTCAATGTCTGCACTTATGGTACGAAGTGGTAAAAATCATGGTACGAAATGGTAAAAAATCATGGTACGAAATGGTAAAAAGATGGTACGAAGTGGTATCTTTTTTATATGGTACGAAATGGTTATGGTACGAAGTGACCATCATCGCTGCGGAAGACGAATCATATTGACCATTTCAATTCACGGGCCTATCTGAGCTATTTGCGGGCCTCAAGAATATGAATTTGAAACAATTTAGAGTTCGGCCAAAATATACCTGTGCTAACTGTAACCCACTACACCTTCCAAATAACCACCGACTCTATAGAAAAAATAGACAAAAAAATATATAAATATAGAATCTACAAAAGAAAAACAAAAACACAACAACAATTTTTTAATGTTTAGTTTGTGAGCTTAAATTCAAAGCTAAACTACCAATCTGATTATCCAGATGCATGTAAAATTTAAAATAATAAGCAATTAACTTCTTCAAAGGTTTAAAAAAATGTTAATTGTGAATCTTTTTGTACATATTATCAAGAAAAGGACCTCGCCAAATAGATATTTAAATTGCAAGAGTAGTTCCCCTTTATATATTGTGATATAAAAGTTTGCTACAGTAAACTACGCATTTTCCCGTCAAAATAAAAAACATCTACAAAACTAAAAATAACTATAATTACTTGTTTATAATCAAAATTAAGTTATTATTCTATACATAAATCTTTATCCAGTTTAATTATTTAAAGTTGAAATAATGGCTGATCCCTTGACCGGCATGGTAACAATGACGTCACTCGTACACTAATGGAGGATCGCGGGCAGTGTGATTTTGACTCTATGCAATTAAAGTATTTAAACTAAAAAAAAGTGGGATACGTTTTGAATACGCGATTCCGAAGGAATTGGACATCATGATTCGTTTGGACCAACGAAATTTTGGTAAGTTATGTCATGAATTATCTTCTGTTTTAACATAAAAAGACAAAAAATGTTTTGAAAGAAATCTACAAGATATAATTGATGTATAGTAGCCTATTGTAAGTCACGTAGTACACTACTAAAAAACTATGCACAACACTGAAGATGGCCTTGAGATGGAACAGATTTATCTGGCAAATTTCCAATGCTTTAAAGACACGTAATTTAATTGATTTATAAGTGAAAATGCCATGATGATTTATACAGTCGACAGTAAATATAAAGCTATATATGATTTGCAAACAATTTATTGTTTAACTAACATAGACCTCTATTACTTGTTTAGAAGAACTTTGGGAGTTTTCTGTCAATTAAAGTTGCAATGAGACCCGAATGTTTTCTATTTGACTTTTGACTTAAGCCAAGTTTCTCATACCAATTTTAAGAAATAGTCTACAGAATATAAGACATAGGCTGTGAATATGATAACCATTCTAGTACTCTATGTCATATTCTTACTGCATATCACATTATGACATAGTGACATTCATAGGCAAAATTTATAACAATAATTAAATATCAGACTTCATGGTTGGCTTCAGATTTTCTAAACACCATTCAGTTTTGTTAATGGTTTCAACTTTGATATAAAACAAACCTTCCATGTTAACAGAGTTACATTATTTCATAACCCTTGGCTTGCAGAGTATTTCAGGAGCTCTTCAATCTCTCTATGGATTATGCTAGAAGTATTATTTCATGTCTTTTTTCACAGTAACCACAGTGATTTAACCCATGTACTTGTCCATCATGCAGACAAGATATCAAACAAATTTGCCTGAATCTTGTTTAGCTTGTCCAAATTTTTGCTAAATACTGAAAGTAGTATACATGTATTTAATTATCTTTTAATTTTCTGAAAGATAGAAACAGGGGAAACTTATTTATTTTATTCTCTATGTCATCATCCTTTTTAAGAAAACGCTTACTGAAATTATGCTTTGACTCAAAAATGTTACTTTTCCCATTGGAAAGACAAGAAGAAACATTGATTTATCCACCACCAATTTGACTTGTCTCTGGCTTCAGACAAGTGGATAATTTTAAAGATTATAATGACAAATAACATTAGCTATATATAATCTAGCTATATTCAAATAGAACTAGTGTACAAAATCCAAAATGTTCAAATGATAAAGAGAGCAGACTTTTATTAAATTGTTCCCTTGTATTTAATGAAGCCATTTGAACTGGCTTTCCTTTCTTTTGCTTTCCACATTTAAGGGATAAAGACTAATGTTAATTTCCAAGTAATTTAAAATTGTCTATTATAAAATTCTGTTTCTGAAAATAAAAGCAGACAGTATGTGATAGAAATTAAAGTTTCTTAAACAAACAGAGCCTTATCATTTTTGTAATTGATTGCCATATCAGTAGAAAAAGTTTTCTTCCATGCCATTAATGTGTATAACAGTCTTTGATTCATTGTTATTTTTTGTTTAAAGGAAAGAAATTGACCACGGTTAAATTGCTGTCATGTGGAATCCAAACATATTGATAAAAGAAGCTTTGATAGTTTTGTTTTCTCAATGTACACCTGTCCAATTAACTGTTTTGTGAATACTATCAATCTTATTTGATTAAATTCTATAATTTCATTAACTCACTATACTTAGATTTCAATTTTCTATTTGCATTGAAAAGTTTGTATTCGTGCTTAACACTGGTATATTCATTAGATGAAAGCTTAAAAAACCAGTTTAAGAAATAATGGTTCATTGATTTGTATTTATTATTTGGCAGCCATCTATTAAAAAACTACCGGTATTGTGGTATTTGATAGACATATACAATTTGAATGTCATTGAATGAAATGGCGCAGCATATGTTAAATCATTAAGGAACACTTCTGTCAAAGTACATTAGAACTGTATACCTCAAACAGCTAATTAGGCAATTTAAGTAAATTTGATCTCCATACCTGGTCCAGGTGGCATCAATGGTTACTGGCTTGAATCCTAGCCAGTTCATAATCATTTGAAGTTCAATGTGAAACAGACTTTTTTTTTAAAACTTTAAATAACAGCCAGGCCAAAAAAGGTAGTAAGTACTTCAATACTTGCCTGTAACCAATGCATATCTATAGTTAGGTTCTGTGTTCATCCCTATGAACTTCTCTATAAGTGACAATCATATGCTCACTTATTTCCCACATCTGTTATGATTAAGGCCTAAAGTTGTGAAGTTGTATAAGCTATAACTAGAATCCGTGAGTGAGTGATCAAAACAGTTTTGAAAGAGACATTGAACACAAACACTGAATTTACAATAAAACCAAGAACAACAACACAGAGGAACTTGTCTGCAATGTAAGGAGTCAAACCTAAGAATGTGAAGTTGTAACTACAAGAGGGCTATTTAAATTATAATAAAGTGTTCTATGTGGTGTTTTCAAATCATTATTAAGTGTGCTATGTGGACTGTTCATTTAATCGTTAAGTGTGCTATTTGGATGTTCAAATAATAACTAAGTGTCCTATGTGGGCTGTTCAAATCATAATTAATTAAGTGTACTATGTTTCCTTATCAAAAATAATTAAGTGTACATTTGGACTTAAAATTTTTTGATACCAGGTAAGTGTTGAATCTGGACTACTCAAATAATTAAAATGTATCCTATGTGGGCTGTTCAAATTAATATAAAACATTCTATGTGGCATGCAGAACAGTTAAAAAAAAAATAAAGTGTCTGAACTACTATATATAGCAGTGTAGGTTTCTTTGTACACTGTACTGTTGCAGGCCAACAATTACCCTTTCCCTGACACAGGTTATTTCAGATAATGCTAGTTTAAAAGTACATTTAAATATTAACTCATTGTCTTTAGCGTATACAGGCTAAATATCAATAATCATTAAACTGACTGGCATGTGAAAGTATTTTGTAGACATTTGTATTGGAGTTTCTAAAAACAGCTGATGGTGTATTAGATCCTCACTTCCGTTTTGATGACTTTTAAGAATAGTTTTTCCTTACTTTCAGATGTCCAAGCAACGGAGCGTGTATTTAAGAAAGTTATACATCCCAGTCATCATGCCATCAGGCTGGTTGACAAAGATGGGATTCCACTCCGAACACCTACCACACAGGCCATCAGTCGACTGAACAGCTCCTATGTGTTCAGTCCCAGAGGAGTGCCAACCAAAAAGTCCAATCACTCATACAGTGGACAACTCACACAAGGAAAAATGCAAAATTTGGTAGGTTTCTTTGTTTACTTGTTCAGCAGTTAGATATTTGTTAGTATTTTCATTGTGTAAGAATTAAACCCTTATGTGTCTGGATTAGATCTATTACTTTTTCAGTGGTAAAGATTGCAAGCTTTATAGTGCCATCAATGTGTTGTATTGAGCAGTAAGATATCTACTGAACTCAAATCCACTTACAAATTGTCTATAATTGCTAAAGAATGACAGAGTTATGGGCACTTGAAAATGTAAAGAAACTAACATAGATTGCTTGTTGACATGATCCAACCTGCTGCTAGTTAAGTGAGTGTGACAGAGTCTATTGTATTAATGTGATTTGATGAGCAGTTAGATGTCCATCCTATTAAAAATGACCCAGATTTGTTAAAAAACTGTGATAGGCCCTTCATTTCTCATGAGTCTTATTTTGCCATATATGTGGTTAAATTTATTTGTCTTTAGATCCATTGACTGTTCAATGTTTAGAATAATTTACAAACAATAGTCATTTGCTGTTGTTGTAGCAGAATAGCTGAAATGAAGTATATGAGCCCATCTGAAATATAAATTGCCACAACAGAGTGAAAAAACTAACTGAGCTGCTATTGTGAACTTAACTGCTGTCCGAATATGAGAAATTGCTTTCCTGGTTTCTAAATAAGTTTAATGATAATGTTTTAGTGACGTTATACTGAAAAGATAAACTTTAGTGATCTGAAATTTCAGTCCTATATAGCAAAGGCCAATTGTTAGCTCACTTGACCACATGTCAAGAATAAATTTTTTTAATCATCTGATGTCTGTTTATCCATCAGCATGTTCATTGTAAGACTTCTCCTAATCAACTTGATGAATTAATTATCACCAAATTTGTTTGATATGTGTCACTTTCTGCCAACTAGGGCTTATGGACTTCCCAGACAGAGGGTTGTGCATACAGAGAACTCTTCTGTAGAACTCTCTAGTTCTTTTACATGCCCAGTGACTAAAGCACTGATTCACCTGGGGCCGTAACCCTGGATGGTCACTTTTTCCTGACTCTTACAAACCAGCGGTAATGTTAACCCTAAATCCTGAATGCCAAGGCGAGAAAGCCGTTTCTATCAATTTTAAAGTCTTTGGTTTGACCCAGCTGGGGATCGCACTCCTGGCCTCCTGCATCAAAATCAGACACTCTACCACTGAGCTAGCTGGGCAGTCTGCAGCATCAAGGCATTGACTTCTCTCAAATTTATATGAATGGGTCCATTTAAAAAATGTACAACTTGACCACCAGAGCTAACATTAGAAGAAAGCAAATCTTCTCCAAAAGTACATAAGGTAGAGCTTATATTGTCATAAATTGCTTGTATCATTACCAAGTTAGTTCAAATGATGACACTTAATTGGATGAGATTTGGCCCTGTCCCAGTGTGTTTTATTTTACATATACTGATATAGGGTAGACTGTAGATATCTTGATACAGACTAGAGCTCAATTATTTTGTGTGTAGCATCTAGAACATTTCCTCTACAATATAGTGTCCCTTATATATCTCATGGTGTATTTGGAAAATAAAGGATCACCATGGTCCTGTTGTTTAGAATATAGACTAGTATTTTTACTGGATGCATATTTGAGAAATGTCTGTTTTTCTTGTAGATAAGTAATTTAGACCATCATCACTCCCAGGACACACAGTCTTATACCTCAATGCAAAATTACAGAAGTGGGTAAGTGTTGCTGGCAATGGAATATGTCTATGTGGCTTCAAATAGTTAAATTGGCGAAATTTTTCTGTCAGACTTTTCTGTGTAACTTATAGTAGTTTGTTTGTTTTAGTTTTGTGTTTACTTCTTTCAAGAGTTTTTCATTACTAGATATCATGGCAAAGACTTGATTAACGGTAACTGCATCTGCTCCAGGGAGCTGTCTTATGAACCATATTTCATTTTCCTTAATTCATTGTTTACCTGATGTTTCAACTCATGTTAAAAAAAACCATAAAAACTAAATTTGTCATTTACTTGTGCAACTGTAAGTGGCAATTTGTTATACTTGATTTTATTGCCGAATTTTAATTTTATGATTGAAATTCCAAAATAAACCTGCTTAAAAATGTCACTAAAGAACATGACATGTAGTCACATGCAGATTGACCTGTAAAAAAGAGTGAAAGAAACAACAACTCTGCAAAGGAGATTGAATCTGACAATGACATTTCTAGATATGCAGTACAGCATTACATATAATTATCCCCACATAATGATATCTTGGTAAGGTAGTATTAACCCTTATAATTAATTAAAGACCATGGTCTAAGATTATAAAACTTTTTTGAGCATGGGCTTGTTCTCAAGTTTATTATGTCTTTGTTGTCATTGGCTAAATTTTATCATGTGATTTATTTTAGCCAATCACAGTCAAATTTTTCATAGAATGAACCTGTGCTCAAAAACATTTTATAACTTTAAACCCAGTGGATACATGTGTGGGTAACTTGCCTTTATTCATTAGGTTTGCAAATGTTTAGGAACATTTTTCACAATTTGATTTCATATACATATATATGGATTGCAAACAATGAAGACCCTGACATTGCAGTTTATATTTTAAACATATTTTATTGCCATATAATTTATTGTACAGAAACATTTATAACCAAAACGCACAAATACAGTTTTAACATCAACACAAGTCATACACTTAGTAGAATCAGGGTAGTGGAAATAACTACAGCCATCGGTCTTCAGTTTAAGAAACTTTAATATCAACAAAATTAATAAATAGTTACTGAGCCTTCCCCTTTTGTATAGGTAGCAAATCTGTTTGTATCCTTGAAATAATTTTGAATGGGCTTAAAAATGTGCAGTTTATGATTTAGCTTTATAAACTGCATTTTAAAATTCATTTTAAGTCAAGGTAACAGTTGTGGTCATGTGGAAAAAATGAGCATTATTATAACCTACTGTATTTTCTTGATTTAGCAGTCAAAGCCAACCCATTATTGAAAAGTTTGGCAAGGTCGTGACACCCACAGAAAACATTTCAATCTCCTTCTGACATACTGATAACTTTAACACTTGTGTGTCTCATGTCGGTGTCATTCTGTGTTGTTCAATCCTAATGGGACTACTAATATAAACCCATTCATATCTAACCGTAAAAATTTATCGCGCTAGTAGGAATTACATGCATAATACCTGGTGTTGTACTTATTGTTGACCAAATAATACCAGAGATTTAAGATAGCCATTCAGCCGAGCTATACTTGTCAGAGTAACAAATTATGTTATTATTTTACCCAATAGCCTTGCTGACTTGGGCCCACAAAGTCGAAGATTACATTATTACCAAATGCTGAAATAGTACAAGCCATTTTTGTGTTCTTACAATCCAACTACTTAAGAAAACATATTCATTCAGATAAGAAGAAAAGCAATAAAACTTGTTTTCATATAGATTTCTAATGTTTAATATGGAACAAGATCAACTGAAATATTTTCTTAACACAGTGGGACAAATTTTGATAACCTTTCACAGTTAATGTATTGAGACCTTCTGGTTGCATTGATTTGAGTCAGAAACTATTTAAGAGGGAGATTGCCCAGTCTATTGGGATGTGAGAAAACAAAGTTGCAAGGATTTAATTAATTGTAATTAAGCCTAAGGATTTTCAAGTGGAAAGACACAGATCAAATGGTTCCTGTAGTCCTTTGACATGGGCTTTCACTGTCAAGTGCCTAACTCTATGGTTTAGAGATACTATGTTTCTGGTCAAGTGCTTATAGCTTTACCATTTGCTAATGTTCCTGCAAGGTTAAGTGTCCATAGCTCTGATCAACTGCCTTTGTCTTTGGTCATGTGCCTTTGTCCATGGTCAAGTACCTATGTCTCTGGTCAAATGCCTTTGTCCTATTAAAGTTGCTATGTTTCTGGTCAAGTGCCTTTGTCCTGGTAAAGATACTATGTTTCTGGTCAAGTGCCTTTGCCTTTGCCATGTTCAAGTGCCAATATCTCTGGTTATGTCTTTATGTCCCAAATCAAGTGCATGTTTCTTGTCAATTTCCTATGTCTCAGGTAAATTTCCTTTATAATTTGTCAAGTACCTCTGTTATCTGGTCAAGTGCCCATGTTTTTAGTCAAATGCCTATAGGTAAATAACTTATAAATGTCTCTGGTCAAGTGCCTATGTCTTTGGTCAGAAGCCATGCCTATATCTCTGCTGGTCTGCATAAATACAAGACTTAGCTAGTGTCTGATGTCCAGTATTGTATAAATATCTGGATCTACAGTGTCAACATGTATTTTCTTTTACTAGGTTTAAGCTTAATGTAACAGTTTAGCCAGGTTTAATTTTTCTATCAATTTTAGCACTTTAGTTTATGCAGTCTAGTCTAATGACAGTTTCAAATCATTTTTTCATTTTGAAAAGAGGAAGAATTGATTTATTTCAACTCCTATCAATACATTTTCCCTCATGCAAAGCATTCTTGAATAACCTACCAATAATGACTGTTGTCTGTCTAGTGTTCAGAATTGTTCCTCTTTGTCAGATTATGTAACAACATTCTGTCGGTAAGTGAAGCTAAACAAAATATTTGATCAATATTTTCTGTTCAATGTATGTTTCACAAAATGTTATCAATATCATAACTGTGGTGGTACAATCACAGATAATTAAGCTGTCATATAATGAAAAAATATGGGAAAATTTGGCATATTTTCTTGCATGTAATGTAATGTACGGTATATGTATAAATGAATTTGTAACATTATCAATCAGATTCAACATGAATATAATTCTGCATTCACTATGCATGTACGATTTTTTTTTTTTTTTTTGGCTGATTTATTTTGACTTCATTTATTTGATAATGATTTACATGTATTTACTATTATACATATATACATACATATATATATATATATATATACAGTTATACAGAAATATTGAAACAAATATAGAATTGTACATTCATGGTTACTGTATGAAATATACAACTGTGGGAATGGTGTACTATTAATCTTAATTGTATATAAAAATAGTTTCTAAGATAACCTAACATAGAGCTATTAGAGAGCACATTTTGATGTCCAGATAGAGTATCCCTGGTTTGTTTCTGACCAGGGCTTGTATGTGAGAGGGTACGGTAGTGGTCGCCCATAAGGACACATAGGTTTTACCCGGGACTACTCCAGTTTCCTCTGAAATAAGGACCATGCACAAAGCCCCTTCACCCAAGCCAAAGAGAGGGATTAATATAAGCTGTAAAAACATGTTTTGCAATCGTTGTAAAGTAAATAAAGTATAAACTAACCCCCTGATTTTGTAATTTATTTTCTTTCAAATGTCAGTATATAACTAAAAGCTCACATTTCAATAAACTAACAATGTTCTTGCCTTGTTTAAAACATATACATTAATGTCTATGTATTCTTACAATTTCATTTTGTATCTAATGAGATTAAAGTATATAATTTACATTTATATGATGGGCCTGTGCCCCCCTCCCCCTCCTTTCCATTAGGCTTTTAAGTCATGGGGCACAAGTGAACATCCAATACTAAACCTATATTAACCTTATATGTTAAATGATATTGGTCTACTCTGTTTTAAAAGGGGTGGAAAGGCATTAATATCAAGTAAAGGGTTAATAAAGGGATTCATTGCAATCATTCTAGGTGAGGTTTTTCTATAAATCCGGCAAACTGAAATTCAAAATAAGTGGTTTCATGCAGGACCCCAATAATGATTACCTTTGCAAACTAGATCAGCTGTCACAAAACACACCTCTAATCTTAGATCCAAATTGTATAATTGCCACTCAGATTATATTTTATGAAAAATTATACAGAAAAAACAAATTTAAAGTTTTGGCAGAGGAAACTTTTTTCAGCAGACGACAATTAATTCAGCACTGAAAGGGTTAACGAGGTATAGGTATTGATCAGGCCTTGATCTTATAGTTTGTGTTTCAATGGAAAAAGTGAAATGGATCCTGCCTAGCCTTGTAGATTCCTGTGATGGTGTCAGTTGATCTATATCTCCATACCTGGAGGCTAATCTTCGTAATTGTCCTGTAACAGGTCTCTTAATCAGCCATTCTTTGCCGATCTGAGTCAGACTGTAGACGTTGCCAGTGTAAATATTTAATATCAAATTCCCCTAGAGTACTATTAAAGCCAAGAAAATCTTTGATTTTTTAATTTAATTTGTCGACAGTCACTACTTATTGCTAAATTTTTAATACCCTGTTCCTAACAATGTTAGAGGTAAGTCCAATGCCTATGCTTTGATGCATCTTGACCTACTTATGTTGGATTTTATTAGATCTCTATGTACTAGTTGTACTTTCTACATTATAAGCACCTTTTGGTGTTGTATAAGAGACTACTTGTTTTATTAATTTTGATCAATTTTATACACTATTTAGTGTGTTATTTGGTAGAACTTACATTCAGTAAATTCATTTATTGATTGTTTACGAATGCTGAAAACAGAAAACCCACCGAGAACCCGGGTTTATATTCATATTTATACCCAGTTTTATATAAATCAAAATTGAAATATTGTTGTTGTTACTTTGGGGTTTAACATTGCTTTAACATGGATTGTTTTAGTCCTATCACAACATTGAACATTTCCTTTAGACAAGTTATAGGGCTTGTCTCACTGAAGTGCCATGCAGAATTTAAGACTTCACCAGTCATATTTATTCTGACACCAGGTCAACCAGTCTTAGAACTACCGTTATTATGCTGTTTGCCATTCAAGGGAGCTAGTAGTTTAATTTCTCAACCCTTTCAGTGCTGAATCATTTTCATTTGCAAAAATTTGAAAATTTGCCTTCTCTGTGTATGATTAAAAAAAAAAAACATCGTTTTCAGGAGGCTAATCTGGATCCAAACTGTATGCAAATGTAATAACTATTCGGGTCATTAGCACTGAAAGGGTTAAAATCCTTTTGGATTGACTCAGTTTAAGATCTTACTCATAACCTCCAGCATACAAGGCCAGCACTCTACCATTGAGCCATGGCCATTGTAGTGGTTAACAATCTTTCCCTCTTAAAACAGTTGTGGGAGACAAGTGAACATCTCATGGCAAAATATATTTAACACAAAGTTAATGAAGCTTGGCTAGAATTCATCTTGTAATCTATGAAATGAAAGACAGTTATCTTAATTACTACTACACCACTGTTCTTTGGGCTAGTTTTTTTTTTTTAACTCTTTCAACACTATAGACAGGTTTTGAAGACTGTTTACAACCTTTGCAAACAGTTTGGATCCTGGCCTCACATTATGCCGGGCCTGATCAGAGATCCAAACTGTTTGACACTTAGATTCTATTTCTGCAAAATTCTTAATGAAAACTATGTATTTTTCAAAGTTTTGCAGATGACATATTAGCAGATGACAGTTACTGAGTGTTTAAAGAGTTATAAAATATCAAGCACTGTTTTTTAGTTGACATCTATCTGGACAGATGAGACCTTGTGATATAATAACTACAACCTTAGCAGATAATGGCTGAGTGAGTTGTCAGATTTCAATACATCATACTCAACTTGAACCGCTTAGTTTGTAAAATTATAAAACTACCGTTTAATATTACAAACATGGTTTTACTGTGAATAGATAAACACACAAGGATTTTTTTTCTGAAATAGATTTACAAATAGAGTCATGTTTACCTGTATGTCAGAGATCGAAGGTTTGTATGCCTGCTATGACCACAGAGACGGGGCTAATGGTAAAAGCAAATATTGTAATGTGTGGATGTAAGATTATAGCTGACACAGATTGTTTAATAATTGGCTCCTACAGTTCTCTAGGGATCATCTAGCGGGAGCTAGCAAAAAGTAAGCGGATAAAACTCAGACCTTATGTCCTTACAATTTTCTTTTGGTTTGTCTTACCTCTCCTAATATATATATTGATCTAATGAAAACGTCAGTTTACCATATTTGCTGGATGTTTACTTCAGAAAGAGCCTTTTTATTTAGGACTATTATTAACAATAAATGTGGTGATATCTTAGTGATAGAGCAACTCACATGCTGTAGGTTCTGGGTCCAATCTCTTGCTGAGTCAAACCAATTGGCAATATACCTTAAAGTACTGGTACTTGTAGTTCCCTTACTTGGCACTGACAGTCACTGATACACGTGGGGGATGAATTTTATCCTGGTCATTTTATCCTGACTTGGACAAACAAGTTGTAATTCTAACCCTAATTCCTGAGCACCAAGAAGGGTAAGCTGCTAATTTTAAAGTGTTAGGTTTGACCTGGATTGGGACCGAACCTTTGACTTTCCACACCAGAAGCAGACACTCTACCATTTGAGCTAACCAGAGGCAGGTTTTTTATAGATAGGGAGAGTAGGAAGGAAAGTTAGGAAAGCTAGCGAAGATAGTGGTCTTAAAAAATGCCTGATAGGCCTGTAACCAGTATGCAGGTAACCAGACTAGACGTGTCCATAAATCAACATGGCGGCCTCCTATGTCAGCCAATCAAAACCAATCCTAAGGACCGCCATTTTAGATAGGACTGTGCTGTGGGTCTCCCTTTGCTAACCTAGAGGCTAACTTTCCTTCCTCTATGAAATGGATTATCTATCTTTGCTACGTAGGGGCTAGCTTCCCTAGCTATGAAAAAACATGCCTCACGTGGTTGATTTAAATTTGAGAAACTCAACTAGGATAAGTGACTGCCTCAGTACAAGAGAAGTTATAAAAAACTTGCCCAGTCACAGTCAGGGCAATGTTCATGTCTTCTGATTGTTACAAAGTATATCCGGGGCGTCTATCTCAGCACTTTGAGGAAACCTTCCAGCTAGCCTGGTGTTGTTGGTCAGTGGTTCTACCCTAGTGCACTCTACCTGGTTGCGCTCTGTGCCTGAAATATTGTTCAGAGGTCTTTGGGATCTTTCTCCACCTGTAATGAGCTGGACATCGTAATAGGACTGAATATTGTTGAAGCAAATTAACATTGATTTCCCAATAAACAAACCAATTCTGTACCATTTTGTTAGACACTGTTGTAGGTTATGGAAACTTGCCTATTATATTTGCAAGCAGGATATCTATAAGGTAGACACCAACCCAGACACAGCCTCAGAGTACTTAATTGGAAATTTATACCATTGACAGGTATTGTGAAACATGATACATTTAAAACAGTAAAAAACAATTGCCTTTAATTGAGTAATTCTTGAGGGGAATGAATTTACCAACACAATAATTGTGTATAGCAACATGCAGTTGGAGACAGACTTTACTATAAAGTTCTGTGTCTAGCTAATAAAGATAAAAGGAGGTGAGGTTATCATAAATCAGAGACCTTGTTTCTATTAACTGTGTGATTTGGCAAAGAACCTGAATATGGTGAAAATTGAAAGATAAGCAAAAAAGGGAGGTAAACCATTTAATTTTAAAGGTATCACCCTATAAGGAGGCTTTGGTTTTGACTATGTTTTTCTTTTCTAGTTTTTTATCTTGAGGTTATCCACTATTAGAATTTATATCCAAGAGTAATCTCCCTTTCAGGTTTTGCCTCTGATCAGGTTTGATCAGGCTATTTTCATAATTATTGTCCTGAGGTATACCTAGATTTACATGTAAAAGTTATCTCCCTTTTAGATGTTGTAGTGTTTATATATATTATCTTATATCCAAGAGTAATCTCCCTTTCAGGTTTTGACTCTGATCAGGTTTGATCAGACTATTCTCTTCATAATTATTGTCCTAAGGTATACCCAGATGTACATGTTAAAGTTATCTCCCTTTTAGACTATTCTCTTCATAATTATTGTCCCTTAAAAATGGTGTCTTTGATCATGGTTTTTAATGTTATGTGCAGTTTACCCATCATTAGGAGTACTTTTTTATACATAAGACTTTACACTAATCATGTTTTGTATCTCAGTCTGTTTATTCTACTTTAAACCAAAGAGTTATTTCCCTTCTGTGTCAAACCGCACTCTTCAAGTTTGGCCCAGCTGTAATATCTTTAACAAATAAAACATGGCCTTGAGGGCAATATGCAAGTTTACGGACTGGTTGGTCAGACTGAGGAAGGTATAT
>JAULCC010082852.1:3029-14475 GCA_032358795.1 Nuttallia obscurata | reverse complement strand
AATTCTAAAACAGAGAAGGGAATATTGTATGATTCCAAATTATTTGATTGAAAGTTGAGTTTTTTCTTCTCTTTCTGCTTTTTATGCCTTTAAATTTAGAATTATAATTAGCTGATGAAGATGTTTTTCAACATGTATCAGCAAAAGCATTTGAGATGTCTATCTCTGAAGTTATTTTAGTATTGTTTACATCAAGATGTCCAAAAGATGACATTCCTTTGCCGCTTATTTTTCTGACCATATCCCAGACATTGTTTTAACAGAGGTCCGAGTATTAAGCTTTCAAACATAATCTATCTAGGACTTTCGTTTAGAGAACTTAATTGTTCTTCGAGCCTTAGCCCGAAGGACACGGATGTTATCAAGTTTGTCATGGGTTGGGCGAGAAGTAAATTGTCTGAGCGCAGATTTTCTGTTTTTAATACCCTCCTTAGAATTATTATCAAACCAATGTAGTGGAGGTCGTTCAGGATTACTCGAAGACTTAGGGGTGCATTTTTTCTGCAATGTAATATAGTATTTTTAGAAAATTGTTCAATCGGATCCTCAATATGATTAAATTTATCTCAGGTTATCCGAGCATTACACTGAAAATTAAACATTTCTCAGTTAGCCCTTTAGAATTTCCATCTTGGAACATGCTGATCAACAGATGATCCAATATTCTGTAGGAAAATCGGAAAATAGTCACTTGCACACAGGTCTTCACCAACTTTCCAATCATAATCATGGTACAAAGTTGGATGACATATACTTTAATTAATACACGTAAAGGAACCAGTAGCAGGATGGTGTTAAGTTTGCTCTTTGTTATTAATCAAACAAAGGTCATGCTTACCAATAAAATCTTCCACTACTTTACCTCTTGCGTTTGTGTCATTAGACCCCCATATAATATTATGACCATTAAACTCTCACAGTAAAACAAAGGGAGTAGGTAACTCCCCAATAAGAGCATCTAAATCATTGGCACATACATTTACACTAGGTGGAAGATATAATGAACAAATTGTAATGACTCTATGTAATGTTACACAAACTGCTACAGCTTGTAAGTTGATTATGAATGGAACTTGATTATGGATTGCTCTGTTCTTAACAATAACAGATGATCAACCAGACGCTCTATCACAGTATCAGGTTTGTAATTATACATTGAATAATTCTAAAACTTAAATTGTCTGAATCCTTCAAGAAGGTTTCTTGAAAACAAATAACAGAAGGATCATTAGAATTTAAAAGCAGAAGAATTTCATTATAATTTGTATTAAGTCTTCGACACTTCCATTGTATTATGGCATTTTTCGTTAGTTAAAAGGTTATTTTGAAACACAAAGATCACTTAGGAGGATGAACAGGAGAAATCACTTTACTATTGTTTTATTTTTTTTGTGTTATTTTTGAGATTTTGGTAATGGGAAGATCTCCAAATCGATTTTGCAGCCGAATGGCGTCCTTTGACCCCTTCTGTTGCCTTTCAGTCTCCGGGCAGGTCTGCTTCCCTTCAGAGTCCGACACTGTTTCAACAGTAACTGAATTTGATGTCTATGAGCATGAAGAAGAGGTAGAAGAAACAACCTTTGGCTTAACTGAATTAACTTGTTTATAATTTGGTGAACCATTTGGCCAAGTAATTTCTGTTTGAACTGAGACAGATTTTGTTTCAGGCTTACTCTCAACAGTCCTACTCGCATCAGCAAAGGACATAGGATAAAGTTGAAATAAAATATAAATATCTCAATCACAATTCCAAATATCCTAAATTAATCTGAGTTTTTTTTTATATAATTTTTAATCCGGTTTTTTAAAGTTCCTGAGCATTTTCTAAATTAAATCTCCACACTTGCTTAAATCCACAAACATTTTGTCACAAAATTATATCCAAAGAATAATCCAGAACTTTCACAACGTAACTCCATATATTGACTGAGCCAAAGATCCCCCTGAGATAATTTCTTTGGTCTTTATATCCTTTCTGAATTTTTCAGAAAAGTATAGAATAATCTAGTGTATATTTGATGATAAATTAAGCTCATGTGACTTATTGTTTACAAGCTTGATGACAAAAATAACTCTCTTGAATAATCTCCAATGTTCTCTATATTCTGGAAAATTTTAAATCTTTCTATAACATTCTATGAGTCTCTTTAATGTTCTATCAGTTTTTTAGGGTTCTAAATATAAATATTACCGATAAATTAGTGCTCATTAACAATAGACATCATTTAAAATATCAAATCAAGAAAATAATCCACAAATAAGCTGCCTATATTATTATAACACTTCCCCTCTCCAAAAAAAGACAAACATATGAAATGTGTTTCCTTTAGTCAATACTAATACAATGGCTTTTGGGGACTTTTAACAATAACCATAACACATTACCAGGTACAAAATTTAAACAAACTAAACATTATTAAAGACTACATGAATGACATACTATTAACAATTGCATATTTTCCTACAAACAAAAATATAGCAATTACAGGTATAATACTCTTTCTGCTATTAAATAACAACATACATGGGAAAGGGCATTACATTGTCTTTCCCTTTTATATGTCTAATTTCAATATTATGTTCTTGCATCAATAAACTCCACCTCAGCAATCTTTGATATTTGTTTTGAGATAACTGAGGGAATTATGATCACTAAAAACAACAATGGGTGTCACTACAGAAGTTAAATAAACTTCAAAAATGCTGAATTGCAAGAAAAATTGCAAGACACTCTTTTTTCTATTGTTCAATTGTTTTTCTGCTGTTTATTAAACTTTCTAGAAAATAACAAACTGGATGCTCTACTCCATTATTATCCTCTTGCACTAGTACAGTTCCTGTACCAATGTCACTGACAACCACTGCCAACTTAAATGTTTTGTCATAATCTGGTGCATCTGGAAAAATGGTGCATTTATAAGTATGGTTTAAAATGTATCAAATGCATTTTGACATTTGTTGTTTCATACAAATTTTGTTACTTTCTTTAGCAAATTTGTCAAAGGTTCCGTTATTTCAGAAAAGTTGTGACAATTTTTGTATAATAACCAGCCTTTCCAAGAAAACGCATCAGTTGTCTTCTACAAGTATGAACAGGATATTTAGAGATAGCAATAACATTGGCATCTATAGGTTTAACTTGACCCTGTCCCTCAATATGACCTAGAAATGTCAAAGTAGCATGACAAAATATACCTTTTGCAAGATTAGCCGATCATAGTATTCTCGGATTGTCTCATCCCATTCGTCCGTGTGGATAATGTCATAGTCTATGAAAGCATCAAAAACATGTAGACCCGAGAGTATCTTGTTTATAATCCTTAGAAATGTAGCTGGCGAATTTTTTATTCCAAATGACATTGTACTGATATACGCCATCAGGTGTAACGAAGGCTGAGATCTCCGTAGCTCTTTCAGTAAGTGGAATATGGAGGATCCTTTCACAAGCTCACATCTTGTAACATATTGTGAACATATTGTGCTATTCCAACGCGGTCAATACAGTCGTCTATTATTGGTATTGGAAACAAATCTGATTTGATGTCACTGGATTCATTCTATGAAGATGTTGTTTAATTGGTGTGGAGTTTTCAACAATCACACCATGATGAATCATATAAGTTCTTGTTGGGATGTCAGGAAATAAGTGCTCATACTCCTGAATTATTGTTTTATTCCAGCTTTCGAAATTGTCCAAAATGTCTGAGTTTTGTAGTTTTGCAGAACTAGGACAAGACTTTTCAAACATGTCACAAAATTTATGACTTAATTCTTGAACACAGTCGTCTATTATTGGTATTGGAAAAGAATTTGATTTGGTGTCACTGGATTCATTCTATGAAGATTTTGTTGTGGAACGTTTTGCAATACATAGAGACATCTGTTTTAATACCAGGCAAGAAGAAATGATTAAGAATCTTATACATGTAATAGGTTTTTGTTCATTCCTAAATCACCTGACATGGGTATTTTAAGGGCTAAACTGAGTATTTCATTGCGATATATCTTTTGAAACACACTTTGGTGGTGATCAGCCCAGTCATCATTAGCTGAAACATCGAGAGGTCGCCATTTTCTCATTAAGATACCATTCTTGTTAAATTTCAATTTCATTCCAAGCTCTATGAAGTAGTTTCAAATTCTCAGGATCATTATGTTGTTCCTGGATAAGTTGTGACCATGACAGTGAGTCTCGGTCTTGGTTTTTTGACTCTGGTGACTTATCAGACATTGACAAGTCTTACTGAAATTCAGAGACTAGGGGTTGGAGGTATATCAGCCTTAAAAAGACATCTGACCCATGTAAAAATTAGATAAGTTAATATCTGTAAATTGGTCATTCTGAATGGCCATAGCTCGAGTAACTGCACAAGGAATGTAAAGGTCAGGAATTTCCTGCTCAGTGGGGTCAGGGATTTGATTCATATTTTGTTTGTCAGTTACAAGTGGATTAACAACAACCTTACCTCCAGCTAAGTCATTGCCTAGCTATAAATGAACACCCTTGAAAGGTAAGAAGTGTCTCATACCAACAGTGTCCGGATAGCGCAGTGGTAACGCGCTCGCCTTTCACCAATGCTAACCCGATTTGATTTCGGGTCGTGACGTGTATGTGAGAGGGTTCTGTAGTGGTCTCCCGTACGGACAGGTAGGTTTTCCCCGGGTTCTCCGGTTACCTCCTACAATAAAAAGACTACAATAACGCCTCCATCCGGGCCAACGAGAGTGATTTATATAAGTCGTAAGAACTTTTTTCGCAATCGTTATAAAATAAATAAGGTTTAAACTTTTTTATACCAACAGTAACCAAATCTGAGACTAAATGAATAGTATTGAGAGGAGACATTAAAAATTTTACACGCTACTCCCTGAAAAAACCCACTAGTGTCAGAAAAAGTCTTCTTCGAAAAGGGCAGGGTATCTGCTAAACAAAAGAGATTGAGAAGCTTCAGTGTCTATCAATATATTCATAGGGATAGGTGTCACCTGTAAGTGACACAAAACAATCTGAAAGTAATGGTTCATAAATCTCCATAATAGAATCAGACTTTGGTTCTGTAACCTTGACAACTGTTATATTCTCAATACAAGACTGAAGTTTTGCCCTTAAAGTGATGAGACCTGTCGGCTTTGTCTCATTGCGTTGTTGTTGCTTCCTGTTTAAGGTTAAGCAATCTGAAATAATGTGACCAGATTTCTTACAATAATAACATGTTGGTCGAGAAAAAATCGGTTTTGGTTTATTCACAAATGAAACTTTGTGGGTAAGAGAATAGTCGTCCGCGAAACGAGCTGCCTCTTTCAACGTTTCTACATGTTTTCATATAAGAATGACTTAACATCAGAATGAATACAATTTTGATTTGTGCTCAACAAGCAGATGTTGTCTTGGATTTTCGTGATCTTTATCTATTTTCGTGGATGAACATCATCTTTAAAATAAGTGTTATTTTGTTCTAGCAAATTCTGCATGAGTTTGACCAAATTCCTTCCTACATGTTCTAAATTTCTATCTTTAAGCCTCTGGAACCAACTCATAATCCTAAAGGATGTTCTCTTAGTTTCGTAACTATAGAACTTTTTCAACAGCGATCTGAGTGTAAATTCTCGAGCTTTGCCTATTAAATCACTTTGTAAAAGTAAGGTCCAATGCTATCTAGGCCATTTCAAATTTTCCGCTTCTTTTTCAAAATAAAGAAAATATTTATCAACCTCTTTTTCTTGAAATGGAGGAACAAGCATATATATTTTTTATTACATCAAAATGAGAACTTGTTCTTGATTTGATCTGACTCATTTTCTTTTACTTCTAATTCTCTCATTCTTTATTAAAATTGTCTTTCTTCTTTTTTCTCTCTCAATTCTAAAGGTTTTTCCTCTTTCTCCCTTTTAAATTCTAACTGTTTTTCAAATTTTTAATTTGCATTTCCTCTAGTTTACGTTTGATTTCAAGCTTTTTAAGTACAGTATTAAACTGGGATTCTACAATGAGAGAACGTGCGCTCGCATCAAATAAAATATGGAACCAACGTATTCTTAATTTCTTGTTTACGCAAGGAAGGTTTGATATCAGAAAATTGATAATGTGAGCTAAATTAAACTCCTCCTGGGAAGGTTCAGCTAAAATGTTCCCTTTTTGAAAGACATGATAGCTTGCAGCTGATTTTAAAGTTAAGTAAATGAAAGAATGTCTTACTTTGAACAAATATATGTATGAATTATTTTATTAAATAAACTCAGTTCCCGGACGAGTCTGTTACGAGTCTGGGGTAACAAGAAATCCAAAGCCAGCAACAGACTTTACAAAATTTATTAATCTAAAATTACAAAATTGAAATAAAAAATAAATACCTAAGTCACAATTCCAAATATCCTAAATTATTCTGATCCTGGTTAATATCCTTTTTAATCCGGTGGTTTGAACGTTCCTTAGCATTTTTTAAATTATATTTTCACACTTGTTTAAATCCCTAATCCACAAAGATTTTGGCACTAAATAATATCCAAAGAATAATCCAGAACGTTCTTAAAGTAACTCCAAGTACACATGTATTTGTTGAATCGAACATCTCCCTAATATAAGTCCTCTAGCCTTTAAATAAAAGCAGAATTATCAAGTGTTTAGTTGATGACAAATTAAGATCACGTAACCATATGTTTACAAGTTTGATGATATAAATAGCTTTCTTGAATAATCACCAATGTTCTCAAAATTCTGGAAAATTCTTAATCCTTGTATAACATTCTATGACTTTCTATAATGTTATATCAACTTCTTGTAGGTTTTTAATATGCAAAAAAAAGAAACTTAACATGGGATACTGATGTGTAGAGTTATGTTTACACGTATTATTTTGCAAACGTTATGATATCATCTAAATCTTTAAGCAATTATCTGTGACTTTCTGGTAACAGTTTTTGAAAAAAGATTGAAACCCATGCTTTAGAAAGTATTAGCTATCAAAGTGCAAGGGGTCCATTTTGAAAATCAAGAAAATGTATAGTGATTCTTCAGATGTGTTTTAGACGCTTTACCGACCTCGTTGGTATGCCAGTCTGCATTAATTCATGTTAAGAGCGTGTGTGACCGCCGTTACTACTGATGAAGGTAATTATTCAAATTTACAAAGAGTTTGTGTAGCGCCGGATGACGTCATTAGGAATGCCCCACCATTTTTGTAACAAAGTCCGTTTTAGGTCGTTTTCGTCGTTTATTTCGTGGTTACTCCTTACCTGTCGTCCCAACTCATCCAAGATATGCTTTATTGGGTTAAGATCAGAGGACGGACACGGTAGGCCTTGGTAAGACGTTAACGTTATCCTAGGCCAGAAACGTACAGTTAAGACCTGCGTGGTATAGGGTCTGCGAGAACGTATAGGGGCATGACCCTGCCTCAGACGGTGTCTTATTGTCTAGGCAGTGATCCCATGTCAACATGCAGTTACCGTCGCGGGGACAAAACGGTTACGTAGATGCGTCAACGTAATAACGTGATCTTCTCTACGTGACGTTACACAAGGCCTACGTGATCGCGAACGATGCCGAACAGAGCCAGTAGCCACATAATGTGTTGTAGAGTTATGGATAGCCTGCCGGGTGCATCGAAAATGTCGGAAAACAGCATTTACTGACGCGCCAGCTCTTAACATGCCGTTGTCTGATTCTTTGATTTTCAGAAAGATTCTGAAAGAAATTCTGATTTCCAAACAATTTTTTTTTCTTATTTGTGATAATGTCTGCTTGTGACTGCCTAACAAGTGCACTTGAAATGACCCCGCTATATGTCAACACGTTTCAGATTATGCAAACCGGAAATTGAAAGCCTGCAAGTCATGCGCAGTACAACACAGCGAGAGTGTCGCGCTGTGTTATTTCTATCGACGGGCCCATTATCTAAGACAGGTTAATTGTAGTAAAATATGTAAAACCCCGCTAAATTATTTGTTTTAGTATGTAAAGTTTCTTTTTTGTTAAGTATGAATATAACAGGTAAATAAGTGCTCATTAACAACAGATATCGTGTTAAATATCAAATCAAGTAAATAATTCACAACATCATGATTATGTCATTAGCAAATAAATTCATAATTCAAGTGTTTGTCACTTTTAAGTACCGTTAACGTTTTATTGCATTCAGATTAAGAACATACGCAACAGACTAATGCATTCTGGATCCATGGAGGTGGAGGACTCCCAGTTGCAGTGTGACCTCACCAAAATATTGACTTTGCTGCAAGACCCTACTCGCCTGGCACAGGACAAGTTTTGCCAAGAGGCAGTGAAAAAGATACGAGAAGTAAATAGTGACCCGTTATTTGACATTTTTGCGAGAAATTTATGGTCTTGTGTGACTGGTCTTTGTCTGTTTGTCCATGGTCAATTAACACTGGCTGAAAAAATGATATTTCTTCCTTAATGGCTTGACCAATTTTAATAAAACTGTACAGGGATATTCATTGAGTGGTCATTTTTTAAGCTGTTAATATAAATGGATTCCACGTTGAAAATCTTGTTACCATGGCAACAGAAAGGAAAACCTCTTGTTTGTCTGAAACTAGTAAACTAATTTGTCGGAGGGATTCATTTGGTGACAATCTCCAACGATTGTGCAAATCATAAGTCAAGTCTAAAGACATATTGTTTTAAAATTTCTTATTTCGTAGTGTCCCATTTTCATTAAACTTATTCAGAATGCATGTAATTTGCTACTTATAAGCTCACACAAATGTGAGCATGAGCCATCTCAGTTTAAGAAAGAGTTCATATTGCAGAGAGAACATCTGTATAATTAAAATATCTATGAATGCAAAATTTATGTTTACAATGATGTTGAAAACAAACAATTGAGTGTATATATACATAAATCCTGCAAAAATAGCTTTATTTAAAAGAACAAGGATCAAGCCTTGATGCGGTTTGTACATTAACTTTTAACCTTTAGTTATCACGTTAAATACTGAGAACATTGTTTAAGCTACAAATATATATACTTGTACTCTTAACTTTAATTAAGCATAAAAGCTTTAATACTTGCTTTATACATATTGACTTTGTTTTACAGCTGGAGGCCAACAAAATTGAGTTGTCTTTGCATGAGGAGTTTGATGCCCTCAATACTAAAATCACAGCAGTGGATAAAAAAGTCAATCATTTGGATAACCAACATGATAAGCTAAGCCAAGATCTGCAAAAGTTGAAAACAGATTATCAGAATAAACAAGACAGTCTAAGTTCTGATCTCCAGGACCTGACTAAAACGGTCGAGACACTCAAAACAGACCAGGATGAAAAACTGTTTGCTAAAAATCAAACAATGTTGGCAGAAGTTAAAGAGGTATAAAATTTGATATAGGGTTTTAAATAATTATATACAATGATAACTTTTTAATAATGTACATATTTGGCAAGGCTCTATACTTCTGATTGCTCTAGTTTAGGTGGATAAGTATATCTTTGTATGCGAATATTGTGTTTTACTTCCCTTTCAATACTATTTCACTGAAATCCTGGGATATTGCAATTTTTCTGAAATCAGCTTTTAGAGAAAAGTCATTTATCAAGAAGACTGTGCTACTGGGCTAGATTCTGAATCGCTGACCCCCGATTATGTCACTTCTAGCCATGAAATGAATGGTCGGTCCACCCGTCGTCCGTTGTCTGTAATCAAACTGTCAGCATTTGCTTCAAACCTCATCTCCTCCTACAGGGCTCGGTCAAATTTTACAACACTTTACAAGAATGTTCCTTAGATGGTTCCCTTTCAACATTGTTCGAAAAACTGGATTCCATTCAGAAATTTAGTTGAATTGGCAACAGAAAGGAAAATCTTGAAAGATCTTCTCTCCAAAACTTGTTGTCAGATTTACAACAAAGTTTAGCATAAATGTTTCTTGGATGATCCATTACAAATATTGTTCAAATTGTTTGATCAGTGAAAAAACTTTTCCGCTGGAGGGTGGTGGTCAATTTTCCTTATATGTATATAGAAAAAAACATAAATTGTCTTCTTCTTAAAAACTAGTTGCAATTTTGAAAATAATTTGTTAGAAGTGTTTTTAGATTGATCATCTACAAATATCGTTTTTGATCAGTAAAACACAATTGCTTCCAGGGGGCGAAATCAGTTTTCCTAAAATGTATATGGTGAAAACTTGAATAATCGTCTTCACTAAAACTAGTGGCCAGATTTGAAAAAAATTGTCATAAGTGTGCCTTGTTTGACCCTTTTCAAAGATTATCCATATCATTTTGATCAGTAAAAGGAAATGGCCTCTAGGGGATGGAGTCAAATTTCTTAAATGAATATAGTGACAAATTTAATGATCTGCAATCTTCAAACCAAGTTGCCGAATTAAAAAAAAAAACTGGCAAAAAAGTTTTTTGGATGACGTCATTAAATTTTTCCCCTGAAACCATACATGCTATATTTATATGGAAAACTCATTCCCTGCTTTTTATAAAAATGGCTGTCACCATTGTAATATGAATGAATAACTGTTAAAGACATGTAAAAAAGCTCAAACAAACAAAACTGAAAATCTTCTCTGAACCACCATCATCATCAAGAGATTTTCTAAACATGTAATTAATCACTTGGGTGTTCGTTTAGTTTTACTTAAACATATTTAATTGTCATGTGTTACGATAAGATTAGTCACAAGTTATTACAACACCATTAAAGTCCTCTACTAATGAATATCCAAAACACACGGTAAGCTTTGGCCATATTTAGCTATGGTTTAAGGTGGTGGTACATGCATGGTATTGTTTCTTGTTTTATCATTTTTACAGTTGAAAATCAAGACAGAGACATGTGCCAAATATATGGATGAAAATGGAATTAAGCTAAAGGACATCGTGCAGAGCCTTTTGGATAGTCAAAAGAAATTAGTTTCAATTCAGAGCAGCATGGAAGGAATTGAGCAGAGGTTGCCGTATAAATGTAATACGCTAACACAACACGAGCAAGCTCTGAAAGAACATGGAGATAGAACTGACACTCTCTACACGGAACAATGTCGACAGAAAAGGAAATTGGAGACCCTTGAGGAGGAGTTCAAGCCTAAGCGGGTATATAATATATATTATCAGTTCTCTAGAAGGGGATCATTCTGGCGTTCATGCAAGTTATACGGCAGTTTGACAAAAGTATAAGCTCTACCGACCAAAGACCAGAAGAGCTTATGCAATGAAGCGTTGTCCATCCGCCAAACCCGTAAACAATGACCTGTGAACACAATTGTCTTTGGTTTGATTGTATTTATATCAAATTTATACAATATTTAGATATCTATGAATTCTCAATTACTATGAAAAACTAGCCAGATCTGTCTTTACTTGACTGAGTTATTGCTCTCGAAGTTGTCCAAATTGTTTGATAAGGCTCGTGAACACAAAGCCTACATTTTAATATGATCTTCATCCAACTTAGAGTGTACATAGCTG
>JAULCC010082741.1:0-14475 GCA_032358795.1 Nuttallia obscurata | reverse complement strand
GTTTGGTGGGTTTCTACCACCTTGCACTCTCAAGCAGTGGGCGAATTCTATCCTCCCCCCATCCCACAGGGGGCGCCATGGTTCTACATGGAACAATTTTGAAAGGGGACCATCCAAGGAATATCCCAGCCAAGTTTCATTAACTTCCATTACTGTGTTTCAGAGGAGATGTTGTTTAATCAAATTGTGAACGAACAACGTACTGTGTACGGGCTCATCCATCACAAAACCTCCCCCGAGCCTTTGGCTCAGATGGACTAACCAAATGACCGCAAGGGGTTAAGGCAATCATTCAGGTTAGAGCCTCTAGGGCCATGATATTCTATGGCCATCATTGTATGATCAACATTTTGAGCTAACCAGCTCCACAACTCTATTTTTTTGTAAATGTGAATAAAATTTTGCACAAAAAATTATACTTTCAATTTTTTTAGGAGGAAGTTGTCCGAACAGTGCAAGTGAATGATGAAGAGGTGCCAATAAAAGTAATTTATCTAGAGGCCAACTCACAAAAGGCCAAATTTTCTCTTTGGAGGGAGGCTGCACAGGCTGACGTCAGACCAGGTGATTATGTCAGCGTTACAGGTGTTGTTACAAACTATTACAAAGGCGTCGATACGTCTTTGTCAACAACAAACAGAACAACTTTGAAAGTATTTTTGATTCTAGCCATCTTTCATTCTCTCGACTTTAAATTTAGAATTCTTAGTTGCAGTTGGCCAAAAATACTTGAAACGTTTCATAATTTTCTATCACAGTATTTTACATGCGTAATACATTGAAATCAACAGCAGCTGCTATACATTGTGAGTGAAATGGGGTTTTACGGCACGTCAGCACACAGAGGCTATATTGCGCCGAAGTATGTATGTGGTGAATGCAAGGGTGTTTGGGTGTCGATGTTTGGTGGGTTTCTACCACCATGGAATTTTTAGCGGCAATGCGCCTGATATGCCTATGCTATGTTTGATATTACATCATTTTCAATTTTATAGTCATGGGTGCAATAGCGCCTAGATTGAACCTATGGAAGATATTGAACACATTAACTTTTTAAATTCGACCTAATTACTGGGTACATTATAGTTGTCAATAATAAAATAGCTTGTCAGTATAACATCAGCGCTTTCCTGAGGCTGTTTCTGCTATTTGTGTGTAACTAGTCTGTTAGGATAAAACTACATACTTTCATTCACTGTTTATTGAATGAAAGCAGTATCAAAGTAAACAGTATTAGTAGTAGCAAACTAGGGGTAGCGCGGGGGGTTCCAGAGGTTCCTGACCTAGATCCGAGTAAGTAGGTCACCCTTAACCCCACCACCAGAGGTTCCTGACCCAAATCTGGGTAAGTAGGTCACCCTAACCCCACCATCAAGGTCATTTAACTAGAACGATGTATCCAAACTAGGTCACCAGCTGTGGTGACTTATGATTAAAGGTAAAGGTCGAAATATGGTTGTCAAATATAGGTCACCAACTGCGCATGCTCTTAGCTCAAGGTCGATCAAGATCGTGTCAAGGCTGATTTTTATTGCATAGTGCAGAAAAAGACAGTATTTTCTATTCCATCCTCACGGAACATCATTCACCCCACACGTTAAGCTCTAAAGTGAGTGAGTGACATTTTAGATCATTTTTCTTTTTTATTTAAGACAATGTTTAACTACATTAACAGTAACATTATAGTTTTGTTTACTTTTTTGTTCAATGTATATCGATAGCATGCAAGTAAAGATAACTATATTCGTCTTAAATTTAATATATTTGAATGGTTCACCTTTACTTAAATTCTGTTTTGTATATTCGTTTACCTTGAAACTAATTTATACATTCTACATTTCCAGTATGGCTCAAGCACAGCTCGAATTTACAGACGAAACGTTAAGATATTTACAATAGAACGATTTGAAAACTGTACAGTGGTCGCCAGTGTTACAACAAGTCCAATGTAAAGTCGATGAAAAACTTTCGTTGATAGTGAAAATGACGGAACATTCCCTTTACATTGTATTAAAAAAGGGGAGCTTACAAATCACTTAGTATAAAACAGTTTTAAACACTCTGTGACTTAAAACAAAGCATATCACTGTTAAAATCATTTCTTGATGGCCAGTGAACCTATGGACATTACTATTAGCAATACACCACCATTTCAATTTTATGAAGATAGATTAAGTACATTCGATATCTGGTCTACACAAATAGTTCCAGACAAAAACCAGCTAAGTAAGGCTGGGTTCTATTATTCAGGAATCGGAGATAAAGTCATCTGTTTCTCTTGTCATCTTGAATTGTGTCAGTGGGAGAAAAACGACAATCCTCTTGATGAACATTATAAACACTCGTCCTCGTGTAACTTTTTGAAGATCATAGGTCACACACCTGTTACAGATACACCAATCAATTCCACAGGATTTCTATTTGGTGGTATACCAGTTCCATCATCAAACCCATTGAATACACATCGTTCGGGATTTAGTTTCGGTGGACAGCCGAACTTTAGCACAAACACCTCTTCAGGTGGTTTATTTGGTAATCAATCCTACGCGACTAAGAAATCCGAATTTTAACCATGAATGAATCCACGGCACACGTCATGGTTACGAACTCTTACTTTGACTTTGTGTATGCCAAAGCGTTGTATGAACAACTCGGCAAGATTGTGAAACAACAATGTTATGGGTGTGAGGTTGATCATCCCTCCCAAGTACAGCATTCTTGTGTCATGTACGACTCTGAAGAACATGTTGAGATGTACTTCAATCAGTTGTTAGCTGCTGTCATTGAAGATCTTATTCTGCTATCGTGGAGTGAAATCATGGAGTCTCTCAATATCTGTCCAGAACTCTTAGCCATGCAGAAACTGAAAATATATGACAAGGATTGGTTAGAAACCATGAAAAATGAACAATGGGAAAGAAAAATGAAGAAAATGGTTGTGTCCATTTCACATATTGAACATAGACTATTTCAATCAAACATGTAGCTGTGTTTAATTATATTGTATCATTACATACATGTGAAATCGTGATAATTATGCATACATGTATGTATGAATGTATGTTAATACAATACCTGTTGTAAATGATTGGCGTAGCATGATCATATTATAATAAAATACAATAATTAAACATTTGTGTTTATCATCATTTGTTTACCTTATGCTGTGTTCACACACAGACCACCCATATAGTGTCTCTCCCATCCATCAATATCAGTATATCCAAATGACCTAAGGTCAGCTTGTTTAATCTAAGATTTAACCACAACAAACTAGAGCGGGCCTTTATTCACATCACGCGCCACTTTTGTGGTGGTAAGATTAGGTTTATGATAGCAGTTTTACCCGCTATAAGTTTTGGGTACTGAAAAAGGTGACCTTATGCGGTTACACTGACCATACATGTATGTAGTTATACTTTTTTCAAACACTGGTATCAAAATGTCCTAAGACTTTGTATCAATTTATTTTACTACTTGTTTTAAGTTATATCACTAGAATTATATATGGTTTTAATGTCCAGGCCCCCCACATAAATATAGAGTGATCTAAGTGTTGTTATCATAATAAAGATGGATAGACAGCAGAAAGAAGCTATTCTCGATGAGTATTATTTTCAAAACAAGAATCCTGCTGCTTATAGTGGTCCACAAAAACTTTACAGAACTTTAAACAAGAAGTATCCCGGGATATACACTTTGTACTTTATAAAAAAATGGTTGAATAATCAAGACAGTTTTTCTTTATCAAAAGAACCCAGACATCGATTCCAAACAGCAAGAGTTCTTGTGTCTTCTATTAACGAACAGTTTGACATGGATTTAACATCGGTTGAAAACTTGAAAAAATATAATGATGGTGTTCGATTTTTGTTATTTGTAATTGATATTTTTACTCGATTTTTATGGGTGAAACCTTTATACGACAAGACAGCCAAATCCATATTAGAAGCTACTAAACACATATTTTCAGAACGGAAACCAATAAAAGTTCGAACAGATGCTGGTTCAGAATTTAATAATAAATATTTTAAAAAATATATGAAAGATAACAATGTTTATTTCTTCACTACAAAAAATCCGCCAAAAGCAAATTATGTTGAACGTGTACAAAAAACGTTTAAAGTTATGATGTATAGAATGATGAGAAAAAATAGATCGTATCGATATATTGATGAATTACAAAACCTTGTTGCTAATTATAATGCTTCCCCACACCACAGTTTAGGAAATATTTCACCAAAAGATGTAAAAAAAGAAAATGAAGCTGATATTTTTGCTTACATGTATCTTAGAAAACCAGTGCAAATCAGGAAAACCACACAGTTTAAATTCAAAAAAGGAGATCTTGTACGAATTTCACATTTAAAGCACCCTTTTCGTCGGTCTTACAATCAACAATATTCAAGTGAAGTATTCAAGATAAATCAACGTCGGTATCAAAATGGACTCCCAATGTATTCATTGAAAGATTTGAACAATGAAAATATTTCAGGTTTATTTTATAATTCTGAATTGCAAAAAGTGGAAAAAGATGAAAATAGTTTATGGTTTATTGACAAAATAGTGAAAAGACGTAAGCGACAAGGAAAACTAGAGTATTTTGTATCATGGGAAGGTTTTCCTTCATCATTTAATTCATGGGTATCCAGTGAAGAAGTCAAAGAAACATAATGGAGAAAATAGTATATATTGACAGCCGAGATAGTGATGTTTATTTTCCCGACAATAAACCATGGTGTTTTAAAATACATTTAAAAACACCGTTGTTGTTTGAAGGACAATGGAAGATAGCATTATTAGAATTTCAAGCCTCTGCATCGAAAACTAAAAGTTTATATAATTCCAATCAGACTTTATTTATTTATTCCAACATTTGTGGTGAAAGTGTTGTAAATGGTGAGAAAAAACCGTTGTTACGAAGAGTTGTATCAAATAGAAGTAATCGGTGGAATACAGTGTTTGACACACCATTATATCTATCAATGAAAGAAAACGAACTGCGTGAATTTGAAATCTATATAACAGACGTAAAATCGGGAAACGCTTTATTCTTACAACAACCTGTGCTGTTAACACTACACTTCAAACGTGAACTATGAATTCTGCCTTGTACGTACCTGATCCTAAAAAATGGATAAATTATTTCCAGAAAAAACCATCCGATATTTTTAAAGAAGATACGTCTACAATCAAACTAACTTCACCTGTTCAAAGTGTCGTGGAACGTGCGAAGTCTGAATTAGATCGTATAAATACAGATGTAAAACCAAATGCCATCATAACTAAATCAACCACTGTCAAGAGTAGACCTAAAACACGGAATACTAATAAAAACAGACACAAAAGTGGGAAAACACAGAATAATAAAAAGCCTCAAAAACAGAATACACATAATAGGGTAAAAAAAACGAGAAAAAGAGACGGGAAAAAAGGTGTCAAGACAGTGAAAAGGTCCAAACAAACTCAACAAAAAGACATATTTGGATAAAAATGTCTGTGTTAAACACCGAAGCATTTCATGAAGGCATCCCAGAGACTCTGCAATTGTTTGATCTACCTAAGACGCAAGTTGCAGTAACCGACGTAACTTATCAAGAAATTCGGCCATCATCACAGGTTACAGATAATTCTCCAATAGAATTTAGAATTAATTCTAGTAACTCTGTAGATTATACTGACTTGAAAGGATCTCAACTGTATGTGAAACTACGAGTCTTAAAAGGTGATGGGAATGTATTAGATGTTACAGAAAAAGTTGGACCAGTAAACCTGTTTTTACAGTCATTATTCTCTGCAACAGAAGTTACGTTACAGAATAAGACCTCTGTAACCTGCAACAACAACCCATACACAGCTATCATTAAGACGTTGCTCAATTTAGACTCCTCAACAAAACAATCGCAAACCACATCACAGCTGTTCGTCCCCGACGATAGTGATCATCCTGGTAGGTTATGTATTTAATTGTATAAATGAACTACTCCTGAGTAACTAGCTTTAGTTTTAAATAACAATTATAGACAAAGTATTAAATAACTAGCTTTAATTCTAAATAACAACCATTTTGCTTATTAGAAATTTAAATACAATCCCTTATAGATAATATCATAGAACTATTGTTTGATTATACCTTTTTGTAAATTAAATCATGGTATAATTTTTTTTTTTTCAGAGGACCCAGACCCTACAGGGAGAAACAACGGCTTGTTTCAAAGATCAACATACATTAAAAATTCCAAAGTACTGGATTTACAAGGACCTGTGTTTCACGACTTTTTTCAATTACCACGGTATATGCTTAATCAAGTGGATGTGAAACTGAAACTGTATAGATCATCACCTGCTTTCTGTCTACTGTCTGGTGAAACAAACCCTGCATATAAAATTGAGATATTAGACATTTATTTATTAGCTCGAAAAGTGAAAGTAGCCCCGTCCGTAATTTATGGACACAACGAAATGTTAAACCATACCAATGCTAAATATTTTTATCCAAAAACGGATACACGCATACAAACAATTTCGTCTGGAAGTACAGTTTTTACCTGGGACAATGTATTTGTTCAGAAGAAGCCGGATAAGATTATTGTAGGGTTTGTGAAGTCTGTGAGTACATCTGGAAACTACAAGACTAATCCATTTGACTTTTTAAATTGTAACATTACCAATATCTGTCTTTATGCAGATGGTATGCCCGTAATGGGAAGTCCAATAAACCTCAATTTTGATAAAGGTGCTGAAATTGTCCGAGCTTACACGAATTTATTTGTTTTAACTAACAAATGGAACAACAACGAAGGAAATGGTATTTCAAGAGAACAATTTGTAAGAGGGTGTACATTGTTTGCTTTCGATTTGAATTCATTCTTCACTGATTTTTTGCCATTACTCACAACAGCAAATCTTACATTACATGTACAATTTGGTACTCCGCTAAATGAATCTTTAGCATGTGTTGTGTTTAGTGAAACTATTGGCTATTTTGAAATCACAAAGAGCAGAGATGTCATTATGTAAAGAATCACATGTATTTAGTGTATATACAATATATTGTAAAGAGAAATAAACATATTATGAAATATATATTACAATGCGTTGTTTTATATTCAAATACCAAATATAATGTTTAAATTTAATTTATGTTTCGTGTGTTTAACATTGTATTAAGTGTGCATAAGTTTTATCATGATCTCAACAATTTGATCCTAGTTATATAAATTATATTTCCGCACTTGCGAAAGTGGCGGTATTTACTCACCAAACTATTTGAGCGGTATAAAGGTCACATTTATCGGATTAATATGAGGTCATGTCCCCACTAGGAGATCATATTATTTGCGCGGGCGCTCGCATTCCACACAGCAGCTGTTTAGAAGTATTTAGGTTATATAAACACATAGCGGTCAAACAAGATAATTTAAGCACAGAGTCTTCAGTGACAATTACACTCAAGTTTTACTCTCTCTGTACATAATAACAATAAACAAATTCAGCATTTTATTATGACTTATATTGTACCATACTTACCATTAATGCATATATGTGTTTTCATTCTCTAAGTTACCAGCAACCTGAAAACATGGATATAACAAAATTTATTACCCCATGTATTTGTATAATGGCAGGCAGTTCATCATCTGGAAAATCAACTCTTATGTTTCAAATTTTAAAACACAGACATGAAATGTTTACCGAACTACCAGTACACATTATTTATGCATATGGAGCATGGCAGAACAAATTCACAGAAATACAACAAAGTAACGCAAATATTGAGTTTTTTGATGGATTACCCACAAAAGAAAATTTAGAGTCATGGTCTATGGATGGAAAGCATCGTATTTTAGTATTGGATGATCTTATGAACGTTGCTGAAAATGATAAAACTACGCTGGATTTGTTTACAAAGCACAGCCATCATATGAATTTTTCGGTGTTTTTCCTTGTACAAAATTTATTTTCTGGTGGGAAATATTTTAGATCTATCTCACTACAATCCCACTATTTTATATTGTTTAAAAATAGAAGAGATGAACAACAAATATGGACATTTGCCAGACAGCTATTCCCATCAAAAACTGACTATTTTTTAGATGCTTACAAAAAGGCAACTCAAGAAAAATACGGTTATATTTTAATAGATATAAGTCCACATAGTAACCCAGATTACACATTACGAAGTAACATTCTGCCGAGGCAAGTACTCAGTGTGTTTGTACCAAAGAAAAAATGAATTCTTTAATCAAGAAAGAAAAACATTTTATTTTATTATTGCTCTCTACGACTAGA
The DNA here is from genome assembly GCA_032358795.1 of Nuttallia obscurata. Classification (NCBI taxonomy): domain Eukaryota; kingdom Metazoa; phylum Mollusca; class Bivalvia; order Cardiida; family Psammobiidae; genus Nuttallia; species Nuttallia obscurata. The sequence continues at coordinate 6,183 of JAULCC010082741.1, read as the reverse complement.
AACCAACAATTAGTATTGGTTAAAACTATGACGAAATCACAACTTCAATCTTTAGTACAGATTGTATATAATGTTATACATGGATATCGGTCTCTACCTGATCAAGACAAAAAGAAGTTACAGCGGTATAAAGGTGGCATACGCAAATTCATTACCAAAGGAGTATCTCAAACAAGAAGACGTGCTTTACTTTTGAAATATTTAAATCAATTCCTTGTACTCATTAAACCTGCAATTAAGGATTTGTAATGGCTGAAGAAATGACACTCGTATCAAAACAAAAATATGAAAGTTTATTAAAAGAACTCGAACAATTAAAATCATCAATAGAAGTGCAAAATATGGATAAGTCAATCGAAAAGAATAAACCAAATAGTGAAATCGTATCATCACAAGCATCTCTGCAATCAGAAGATTCTAAAACTACAAGTGTTCACAACCCACAATTGTATGTTGAAAAAACATATCAACAATTATTTACACCACGATATATTCAACCGCTTAAAAGTAAACCTAAGCGGAAAATATTATCGCGGCAAATTAAAGGTCAGTCTCAAACTAAACAGTTAAACCAAGGTCAACAGACAAATAACGAGCGGAAACCACAAGTGTCAAGGACAATGGTCCATAAAGGTGAACCCAGTGTCAACTTATCAAACTCTAAACGTCAACCATTAGTGAAAAAAGTTCAGAAAAATAAATGGGTTAACTATCTTGTATAAATAGACAATATTGAATTGCTACAATCATTCAGTACTTGCTCTTCAAAACAACAACATGGAAAACAATTTTAACAGCAGCGATGATGAAGATATGGTGTTGGTTTCTAATCGAATTGAACAAGATATGGACTTTAGCAGTGCAGATGAAAATGAAATGTGTCGGTGGGGGGACAGAGTGGAAAAACGAAAGTATCAATGCGATGTTTGTGATAAAATGTTCCAACACAAGAAAACATTAGTGCGACACCGACTCTCACATAACTACCATGTACGGTGTCATATTTGTGGACAGAAATTCAGAAGAAAAGATTGCTTAACGAGACATTTAAAAAATGTGCATGATGTTAATACACGTAACTATAAATGTAACCACTGTCCACACAACTTTGAAAATTATGAAGATTTATATAATCATGTGGTTGCTGTTCATCCATTGAATACACCAACGGTTAACAATAGATCTGGAGTTCAACCGTTGACATCACCATTACCATCATCATCAGCAACAAATGAAAACAATCAAACTAACTTTACTTCTCAACCTGCATCCTTTGGAAATAGAAATATATCAACAAATCATGCATTAAATAACAGTGCAGAAATTGTTACCATAGAACCCCAAGGATTAGAGCGACACGATATAATTGGATTCTTAGCCAATACAAGATTAGTGATACATGAATATCTCTTATCAAGAGTGTCTCAACAACCTATTAAGTGGTATTTGTGTACACAATTAGAATTAGAAAGAATGACGGCAGATGGAGATAATGCTGTGTCAACACCACACTTTAGGAGTAGGACATACGTATTGTTAAACCCCGACACCTTTAGCGAACACGATTTAAACGAAGCAATGCAGAAGTTAATAAAAAGTTTCGAAGAGTTTATGCGAAATGGGTCAGGTTGGGTATTGAAGAAAGTGCTTCATTTAGAAATACATAGTGTCACCTATACACCACTAAAAGCCAGTAGTTACATTCCCTTACCTAAAACATTGCAAAACAACAGTTCCATTTTAAATATAAGAAATGATGATCAAAACTGTTTTCAATGGAGTGTGTTAGCCGCACTACATCCTGGAGGAACAACAAATGTTCAAGATTATATTCAATATGAGCATGAGCTCAATATGACTGGCATTCCATCACCCGTATCTCTTTCTAAACTGGATAAATTTGAAAAACAAAACAGCCACATCTCAATCAATATTTTTGGATTTGAAGATAAAGAAATATTCCCATTACGGATTTCTAAACAGAAAGGGCGGTTTTATCATGTGAATTTGTTGTTTACACAAATTGGTGACAATAAAAATTATTGTTTGATTAGAAATTTGAACACGTTTCTGCACAGAACTAAGTCATCGCATCGTACAAGCTATTATTGTCCATATTGTTTACATGGATTTACACATCCAGGTTTACTGGATAACCATATCGAATATTGTTTCACCAACATGCCACAAAAAATAGAATTGCCAGAACCAGGTGACAATATTTTGCAATTTAAAGATTATGAAAAGACATTAAGAGTACCATTTATCATCTACGCAGATTTTGAAAGCTTAAATATACCGTTAGATCATGACAAACATGTGTCAACACAACCACCTTGTTCTTTTGCTTACAAAGTTGTTTGTGAAGATCCACAGTACACCCAACCTACTGTCACTTATGTCGGAGAAGATGCAAGCAAAACGTTTTTAGAATGTATGATTAAAGAACAAGAACACATACAAAACATTTTAAGCAACATTCAACCATTGAATTTATCACTAGAAGAGGAAATGCAATTTCAAGCAGCAACAGAGTGTTGTATTTGCGAGAAACCATTTTCAATTTATGATAAGCAATATGGGAGAGTTGTACGACACCACAACCATTTCAGTGGGAAATTTATTGGTGCAGCACACAATGTATGCAATGTGAACTGTAAACAAGCTGAGTTTATTCCTGTTGTATTTCATAACTTGAGAGGATATGATTCACATCTTATTATGCAATCTGTGGGTATATTCAAAGACAGAAATATCAAATGTTTGGCTAACAATATGGAGAAATATATTTCATTTTCACTTGGATCACTGAAATTTATTGATAGTTTACAATTCATGAACTCAAGTTTGGACAAATTAATAGAGAATTTAAAATTGAGTGGTCAGCAATGTTTTAAACTGTTTCATAAGGATTTTCCTGGGAAAACACATGCGGATTTATTATTAAGAAAAGGGGTTTTCCCATATCAATACTTAAATTCTATGGAACGTCTAAAAGAAAACAGCCTTCCACCGCGTGAAGCGTTTTATTCGGATTTAACAAAACAAACTGTATCTGAGGAAGATTACCAACATGCATGTAATGTGTTTCATTCATTGAATATGAGAACTATTGAGGATTATATGGTGACCTATGTTAAAACAGATGTTAGTTTACTCGCATGTGTGTTTGAAGAGTTTAGAAATGTGTGCATATCCAAATATAATTTAGACCCAGCCCATTATTATGGAGCACCAGGACTGAGTTGGTCAGCATGTTTAAAAATGACTGGTATGAAGCTGGAACTTCTTACTGATATCGACATGGTGTTATTTATTGAACGTGGGGTGAGAGGAGGAATTTCTCAAGTGTCAAACAGACTCAAAACAGCCAATAACCCATATCTAGAAAACTATGACAACACACAACCTACATCCTATTTGTGCTATGAAGATGCTAATAACTTGTATGGTGAGTATCTTTTGTCTTAATTGATTTTAATAATAATTATGATTATACATAGAATATTCAAGTATATGATTTGAAATGACAAGCTTGTTTGCATGGAGTTTAACTATTATAACCACAGTTCTTAGGTAGACTCAGTTTAGTCGATCTTACACTGAATTTCAAACAGTAAAGCTATTAGAACCATTTTGATTTTTGGTATAACACGAGATTGAATTCATAACTTGTAATCCAAGGTTGTAGTAAAACATTATCATCATCATCATTATTATTATATTGTTATTATTGTTGTTGTTGTTGTTATTATGGGTTGATTTTAGTTTTATTTATATTTCATTTAGGGTGGTCAATGAGTCAACGCCTTCCACATTCTGATTTTCGGTGGTTGAGTGAACGTGAAATTAACCAGCTGAATATCCAATCAATTCAGGAAAATGGTGACATTGGATATATCATGGAAGTGTCATTGGAATACCCCGCTTATCTTCATGACCTCACTAACGATTACCCATTATGTCCAGAAAAAATGCATGTAGAAGATACTCAGTTATCTCCCTATTCACAGAGATTATGGAAGCAACTACATGGGACAGAAAACACACAGGGTTTTCACCCCAAACGTTCAAAAGTCGAGAAACTCGTTTTGACCTTAAATGATAAGGACAATTACATTGTGCATTATAGAACATTACAGCTCTATCTTCAATTGGGAATGAAAATTAAACAAGTACACAAAGTTCTACAGTTCCACCAAGAACCATACCTTAAACCATACATAGATTTCAACACTGAATGCAGGAAACAGGCTAAAACGGAATTCGAAAAGGATTTCTACAAACTGCTCAATAATGCCATATTTGGTGAGTATTATTCAACCAAATTTGTTTGTGAAACATGTTCTATTTGTTTAGAATACATTAAAAAAATTATTTTCACAATTACAATGTTTTAAATTAAAAAAAAGCTGTATGTAAATAATTATTATTACAAATCTCTACTAAAACGGTTTTACATTCATAACTACACATTATCTCTGTAACATAAATTAATGCATATTATTCATGTTAATATTTTTCAGGAAAGACGCTTCAAAACTGTCGCAAATATACAGATATCAAACTAGCCCACACGGAGAGAAAACTCAAGAAATATGTTGCGAAACCTACATTTCAACATATGCGAATCTTTAGTGAAGATCTTGTCGGTGTTGAATGCAGTTACACCAAAGTGAACTTTGTTCAACCTATTTACTGTGGAATGGTTATTCTAGATTTAGCCAAACTACTTATGTACAATTATTACTATAACCACTTAAAACCAAAATATTTGAACAAATTGACATTATTAGCTACAGATACGGATAGTTTTATGTTTTATGTGGAAACTGAGGACTATTACAGTGATATGTTACAAAATATACATGTATATGACACTTCCAACTATCCAACGAACCATCCGTTGTTTACCAATGATAGAAGAAAGACAATTGGAGTATTCAAAGATGAGCTTGGTGGAATCCCTATGAAACAATTTGTAGCACTACGTCCAAAATTATATAGTTATATTTATGATGAAGATAATAAACAAATCAATGAAAAACGTTGTAAAGGGATCAACCGTGCTGTTGTGAAGAAAGAAATTCTCCATCAACATTATATTGATACATTATTAAACAGTAGATAAATGAAACATACCATGTATGGATTACGAAGTAACTATCATATTATGTATTGTGATAAAATAACCAAGACATCACTCAGTGCTTTTGATGATAAACGTTATTGGTCAGATGATGGTATTTCTTCACTGGCTTATGGACATAACGCTATATTATAATGTTGAAATAATGACATCAGGTTGATATTTAAATGTATGATTATAGCATTATTACATCTTCATTTTGTTTTGTTAATAGACGTGGACTTGTTAATGTTAAATGTTAACCTTTTTTTTAGCTTCTTATAATCATTACATATATTACAGTATTGTTGATGGTTTCATGTACATCTCTAACGAGTACAACCGTTAAAATTATTTTATTACATTGATGTTGTATAGTTTGTAACATGAATAAATATATTCAAATTAAAACTCTAGTTGCATTATTATTATCCATACCACGATAAGTTTCATTCCAGTGAATTATTATAGGGAGACGTAATGATAATATTTACAACAACTGTTATAACTATTATCGTTACAAATATTAAGTATTTGCTTACTCTAAAAGTAAATTAACTTAAATTCAATTGTCTTTGTAAAGAATTACAACACAATATCAAGATTTAATATATTTTTTTATTATAATGAATGAAACAAGTACTAAGTGATTATATTGGTGCTTCTTGTAATTTACATATCATAGTAAACAAGACAAATAATTCAATGTGATTATATGATACTTAAATATTAAAAAATCGGTTACCAAGCAAAACCATTTACAATAACAGCATCAGTTTGTATGCAATTCAGTTTATGTTCAGTTTTTTGGTTGTTGTTGGTTTTTTCACATGAAAGGGGAATAACTCCAATCATCTTCAAGTAATGGTGGAGGAGTTATGCTTTCTGCTGTTAACAAGTTCAACAATATAGGAGGCAATACACAGTACTTGCAGGAATCTGCCTCGGCCGGGAATCACCAGTGCTCAATATGTCCTCACACAGCCTTTCAATCACAAACCTGAAAAAGATTACATAGTTTCTCTAAGTAACCTACCCAACAGCAGTACAAAACA
>JAULCC010082630.1:0-14477 GCA_032358795.1 Nuttallia obscurata | reverse complement strand
TCCACCTGTTATGAGCTGGGCGTCGCGATATGACTGAAATACTGTTAAAGCGACGTTAAATTCCAAATAAACAAACATTGCTTCCTACAAATAATTAAATTACTCTCGTTGTTTATTCAAATAGCCATTACTAAGCAACAAATTTAAAAATATTACCAAAAGGTTCATGGTGACATATTGTCTGAAAGCATCTTTTTAGGATTGAAATGGTTAATTATAAACTATTCGATGGATAATCATCTGCCTTGCTGCAGTCGCCTTGTGAATTCCAGATAATTCCACTGATGGACAAACCTTAGCATCTGCTTTGAATAATGGCTTTTAAATGGTTTAGTTTCACAAATGTAATTATGATTAATTATGATATTTCTAAGTCTCTCTCGGTGGTTTGTGGTTTTGTACCTAAACTGGTGGCGTGTAGATATGTCGGGGCTTTTGTAATTTTATCCTTCAATTGTAGGTGTGTAGTACTATTTTGGGTTTTTGTAACTTTATCCGACTGCTAACGTCAGCACTTTTTTTGGCTTTTGTGACTTTTGTCTCTGATCCGAAGAGCATATATCTGTTTAACACTTCTGTCTCTTAATCGTTAAATTGGCGGTCTGTAGCTCTGTTGGAAGCTTTGGGAACTTTATCCGTCTACTAAAGAAACCACATTTGGACTTATGTGACTTTGTGTCTGAATCGGACGCGCGTAACACTATTAGAGACACTTGTAAATTCGTCTCCCAACTGGACACTTGTGTGCCTTTATCTCTCAATCAGAGGTGCGAAACACTGTTAGAGACACTGCTGACTGTCCCTCAACCGGACACTTGTGTGACTTTGTATCTCAATTGAAGGTGTATAAACTTGTTCGGGGCTTTTGTGACTTGGTCTCAAAACCGGGCGTTTTTGTGACTTCGTCACTCAACTGGAGGCGTTTAGCCCTGTTGTAAGCTTTTGTGACATTGTATCTAAACCACAGGTGCTTAAACCTGTCGGAGGCTTTTGTGACTTTATCTCACCACCGGAAACGCTTAGCTTGTTGGAACTTTTGTGATTTTGTCTCTCAACCGGAGAAGCGTAGCTAGTTGCGACGTCTTTACTCAACATGAGGCGGGTAGCCTTGTTGAAGGCTTTTTTGACTCGGCTTCTCAATTAAATGCGCGTAGCCCTGTACGAGGCTTTGTAACCTTATCTCTCAGTCGTATGTGCTTAAGCCTTTTCTGACTTTGTCTCTAAACCGGACGCTTTTGTGACTTTTTCTTTTAATACAAGGTGCATAACCCTGTTGGAGACACTGTCTCTCTATCGAACGCGTGTAAGCCTTTTGGTACTTTTGTTAGTTTGTCTCTTAACCGGACGCTTTTGGGACTGTGTGTCATAAATAGAGGAGTTTGATCCTGTTGGAGGCTTTAATGGCTTTGCCTCTCACCCGGCGGCGCGTAAACCTGATAGAGAATTTTGTGACTTAGTCTCACAACCGGAGGCACATCGCCTGTTGGAGGCTTTGTTGACTTTGTCTTCTTACTGGAAGCACGTTATCCTTTTGGGAGCTGTTGTGATTTTGTTTCACAATTGATGTCGGAGACTGTCATTTTCATTTCGCTATTAGTCCTATTTGCATTTATTGTAGAATAAGATTTGCTGTCCCATATTGATATTATAATCATTATTAACGATTATTGTGTGTTTTAATAAATTGCTTCCCTCATGTTATGAAATTATATTTGTGTATATTGCCGTTATATCTTCATTCATCAGCTTAAACACAAATATAAGACATCTTTCTCATTTGGTGATTATCAAAAAGCGAGTGTCGCGCAGTGATTTGCACTTAAAACGTTTAGACAAATAATTGATATCTGTAAAGTAAATTAAATCAAACACAAATGCTTGGTCACATAAAGTGGTATATTGTGATTCAAACCAAATGTTTTACTCCAATAGGTTTATAGTTTCTTCTGCCGTCTAAATGTGGTTTTTTAATTAAATACCCTATTCCGTGTCTGCAATTTTTATTTGGTATAACTAACACGGAGTACCCATAAATCAGAAATTCAAAACTTATTCACATTAAGAACGAAACTTTTGTATGCTACATGTTTTATTTTTGACAATCACATTTGCAAAGCATAATATGCTATCAATGGTAGCTACGATAACGTCAACTATGTGTCTTGTCTCAAGTAACGTTAGTCATAAACACGCAATCGGGTGATAAAACAAAGTGTTACCAAGCCTTTGCTGTACAGTGATCTTCGACATGGTAATTAATACCAGCATACATGTTGCTCATTCTAAACGGTTATTTGTGAGTTTAGTAATAAAAGTTAACGTCATTTGAAACGAGAATCACATTTTACTTTTGTGTCTGGGATGAAATGAGGTTTTCTGAATAGAAATAATGACGTTTGTTTCCGAAAAGTTATTTTACTATTGATAACATAGTCACACTGCAGTGAATGATACAAAAATACCTCTCGAAATGTAATGGTGGATTTTATTGCATATTTGTAAATTTTTTACAAGGCGTTTAATAGTACACAGCGTGCTTAATTATGGAAATCGCTGCAAAGGAACTGTACTCCGAACTTAAGTCATATGTTAACACTGGACAGGGTTTAACAGACGTTTTCAAACGCATGGCCAATCTTCTAATATTTTCTCTTTTTATCGATAATGTGATCCATATTTACGTCAGCAATGTAATGATGGCATCTTTCTCACTGTAGAAGCTAGTAGTATACTTGCTCTTCTATTTGCAGATGTGTTTCGAGCCCCGCCAACATACAAATTAGTTTACAAAAACAGATAAATGTTATAGATACTTTTTGTGATGAAGTAGGGATGGGGGGGGGGGGTTTAAACAAAAAGTGTTGTTTTCAGGAACGGTGGCTCCTTAAATAGACTGAATAATGGTATTTTAGAGATCGTGAAATAGAAATAGTTCCTTTTCAAATAGGTTTTTTGTAAAAAGTACGCTGCACTTCCAACAAATACAGCTAATATTTTGCTCTTGGAGAAAGTTTAAGCTTACCATTGTTTATATATTATATGACAAATTGCACTGGATATTCGGTCAAAGTATGACAAATATCTCCAGACAGATATCCAAAACAAAGCTTTATCATGTTAAAACGGGTGGATGATGCCGGTAAGATAAACTGGGTGAGTAAAGATAAAACATTGCGAACAAAAAGCCAACCCAAATTACACGAGAGCTACAAGAAAGACATCAGAAACTACATTTGAAAAGAGCTCGTTAACTGGCTACAAAAACAGACCATGATACAGACTGGGAGGGTGCTAAATTGTTGATAGAAAGGGAGACTGGAGGGTTCGTAAGATCAAAGAAGCGATACACAAACGGCTACAACATTCCGTCATGAACCGGGACTCGGTGGCCTACTTGTCTAGGATTTATGATCCCATTTACGCCAGTCTCACGTAAACTGACGGAGATTCCCGGACGCAGTCCAGCGTGCATCAATAGGATCAGATGTTCAAAGAAAGTCCACAGGTGTGGACGAAACTGTCAACAAGGTAAAATCTTTTTGCGTTGTGAAAACAAAGAATCACTCAACTCATCTCATATTACAGTTTTGATTTTTATACATGCTGAAGCACTTTTGGCGTGTACGAGCTATTAAATCCACTAGTATTGTCATGGTAATGGAATTGCAAGTCTAGACAAAGCTATATTTTTGTAAAATCAAATAAGCTTTCAGAAAGTTGCAAAGTTGGAAGAAATTCTTAATGAACTTCAGGTCCGGTGCTTATAAACAATTGAGGTTGAGCATGAGAACGTACTCAAGCTCCTGATTGGTCAGATTTGAGTTTGTGCTCAGATTTTGCAATTCTATTGGTTGATTCTGAGCACAAACTCAGTTCTGACTAATCAGACACTTGAGAGCGTTCTCATACTCAAGTTAAAATCTTGACAAGCACCGGGCCTGTTATCGAACATAATCAATCCTACAATAGATTTGTTTTCAAATGTTGAAGCACTGGCTTATTTGTTATTTAGCGAACAATACGTTTATAATAGTGTTCTATTAATTTGTAAAAATTTTGAATATTTATGAGGGGTTTTCAGCGAACAGTGTAGTGTACCCTTCTATCAATAACTAATCACATAGAGGATTTCACTGGCAATGGACAGTAATGTTATTGTTTTCTCTTTCATCAACACGACTGCTAGACAAATCTTGTTTTGTTAATTATTTATGACGTAGGTAATCAATTGCAAGCTTTTTTATGTTATTTTACATGCGAAGGCCAGTAATTAAACACTGTGTCCAAGTTAGGCTAAACTGTTTTCATATATCATGTTAAATGCCGTCTAGTTAAGTAAAACTTACCAAGAAACATTCGATTTCAAACCTAAAAATACTAACGGTGACATAGTTATATTGCAAATAATTTTTATAATGAATTAAAAGTTAAGTGTCAACACATTTGTACTCACATGTTTATAACATTTAAAAGTTCAATATCATTTCCTGTAGTATTATATCCAATGCCTTGTTAATGTGAAAGACAGAAAGGGTACGTTAAGGTAATACGAACGCCGATCAATCGTTAAGTGCTTATTTCATTGCGTGTCTGGCAAACTAACTTGACTGATTTTATTGTCAATAAAGCTCCGTTGAAATAGTGGAATACATGTGGCTGACAGATAGAATTCATCATGTCACAGTTAATAAAAATATATGGTTTAAACAAATTTTCATTGCAGTGTAAATCATCGGGAACGGATCACAATTTCTCGTAACTTAGAAAACGGTCTATCCCCTACACTGTACATAACATGTAGTCAGAAATGGCTGCATGAAAAACAGAGTAGAACTAATAAAAGTGAAACAAAAAAGGAAACAAATAATAACAACGATGAAATAATTAATACATAAGAAACGAAACAAGCCACAAACAATCAAAAGCTGTTTAATAAGAAGAACGGAAAAAACAAACAATGAAATAATATAATAATGAAAGTATGTACTGCAATAAAAAAAATCCGTATTTTGCTCGTCCGATAGAATTTTAGATCCAAAATATAACATTTCAACATTCAGATGACACTCTCGCGTTGCAATAACGATGATGACTTGTTGGTTCCTGAAACGTTTACATTTAAAAATGTAGTGCTCAGCATCTTCTAAATTATTTGAATATTCAAAAAAGGGTCATCCTGAACAAATGTTCTACACAGTAACCTGACATGCATAACTGCAAGACATCTTTGTCCAGGGTTATAACGTGGAAGTACTAATGAGTATGTTCTGTTTTTTAAACACAAGTGAAAATGCTTCTCTTAGTTCTGTGTTGGGTGCACTCCAGATATTGAATGGTCGTCGACTAATATCAGTTCTTGTACTGGGTATAGTGATGTCAGTGTTATTTCTTAACTGATAAGACGCAATATCCCCAACATATGGTATCAAATCTGATGTATAAGATGTAAGTTATGTGTAAGTTTACACATAGTTAATAGCTTAAGATGTTGTGGTTTTTTTATGTTTTGTCAAAGATGCCCAGCAACATTATTGTACAGGTTCTCGAGGGAACCGGATATTGTTAGGCCAGTATACGCTGATGAAAAATGTGCATTTAGAAATTAAATTTAACTGCTAAACCCTTTTGGAAGCTATATGTGTTCACACAGGAGAAAGATCTGATTCCATTCAAAATGTAGTTATTTCTTTTTTAAAGGTCACCAAACAGTATATGGCTGAATGATATTCGACCTAGAGAAAATGCCTATAAAAACTTGCAGTCTGATGTAATCTCTTGTTTACTATGGCCATTGGTTGAGAAAATTCGAGATGCAATAATCGACGTAAACAAAATTTTCAACGTTTTGGCGCCACATTTGGAAATTTTGTCGTTATTCCAGTCATAGTTTGTAGAAGGTATTGGACTTAACAGACGAGTGCGCAAACAATGCAAAATCTCCAGTTCTTGTTCCAGTTCTAACTGTTGGAAATTGTATACATTTTTTGCTAATGCGGTGACAGGGATCAAATACCGACATTCTCTAAAACTGGAAGATGGGTAAAACTATGTGTATATAATAACAATTTAGCATAGGTCGAAAACTTAAAAAGACTAGACAGGTGCATTATATCATATCAAACGCAGAATGAATTTATACCACGATCTAATAATAGAAAAATGCATTATTAATATAAAAACATTATTGTCAACTACGGTATAAATATTGTTTTCAAAACAATTTTTAATTATACATATATGCTCGGATTATTGCCAAGATCGTTTCATCCAATCAAATACCAGTACAACTACAACGATTTTTGCCGTAAAAATCGCTTCTTGATAAAGCTGACTTTGTTAATAGTTAAGGTAATCAGGTATGGCGAATTTGACGTTTTTATTGGCTTAGTACGAGAAGAATGACCATACCAATCAAAATACAACACTTCAAAGTAAGCACTATGACTCCCATTGACAGAAATGACATGAATCGGCAATTTGGCTTTCCCCTATGTATTTCACACAAATTATGACATGTATAAAAGTTATAATATTTTTTGCTACAAAATCACTTTTGTAATTCATAATAGAGACATCTTGAGGTATACAAAAATACTAAACAAAGCATTTGATATCCAAAGTTTTCACAACTTGGGAAAAGTATTATATACGTAGTTATAACTACATTTGTATCACTTCAAAGTGTATCGAACAAGTTAATTATCTTTATGTGGTGTTTCAATAATGCAAGTTCGTCCAAAGGTCGTCGTTTTATTCGTATAATTAAAGATTCCATAATGTCGTTTTATACCATGTTCCATTCAATTGCATACACATGCAAATTTAAAATTATACGCGTGAATTATAAATTAATGCAACATTTCAACATCGTTTTAAGGATTTCTATAATAAAAGTGCTTTATTCAAAAGAGGTTCTGACAAAATGTTTAATGATCTTTAAATTAACATATGTAACCGACTTGTACATATTTCATTCTAGAAACAAACTCGGATTGGCTTCATTTCTGATTTAGTGGTTTGGGCTTAAAGCAACATAAATCGTTCAAGTGTTCGGGAAACCTATTATATTGACAGTACTAAAATAAAATATAGAATTGCCATGCGACGTGTCGTGAGTCATGAACAGCTTTTCTAAAGTCTTAATATCGAAAAAAATGGTTTTTGGAAGTTATTTCGCCACACAAGTTTTTCTTTATTAACTGTTGGAACTTTATACTTTACTTTTTATTTTGACATACGAACAGGCAAAACAGCTGTCTCAGTTAAAGAACATACTCTGCATATAAGAAATATTGAAATCTCACGAAATTGTAAAACTAAATATCTTTAAATCGTATGTCAATCATTTGAAACATGTTTCCAAATCATGGTTTATGCTCTAATGCTTAACTAAAAAACTGCAAAATGTCACTTATTACAATTTCGATCGAAAATTGGGTTTTCCGTTTTATCGGCATCAGTGCAGTGATGATTGCTTAATGGGGCAATATTAACTCTTAGCCAGCGACTGTGATAGAATATGTAACAGCTTGGATCCAAATCAGATCCGGTTTCAAGCTGTTTGACACATGGCCAATTGTTTCTCAAACTTATTTTCGAATCTGATGAATTCTTAAATACAGGCAGACGACAGTTTAAGCAGGCGACGTTTATATCAGCAGGCTAAGTATTGATATTAAAAACTCATGGAAATATGCTTTTATAAGTATGGTTTTGCAACAACCTACACTGCCAATTTACTTTTCAATTAATGTGCAGTAAATGAATGGATACGTCATTGAGGCTAACTACTACTATATTCTGTTCACGAGTAAGATTAAAGTTTTGTGATCAGTTTAGAGTTTGATTATGACAAAGATATAAATATCCTAGAATGTCGGACAAGAGAGCAGAGAAAGTTTTGATATTGCTATGACTAAAAGAGCTTGAACACAATTCTCAGCGTCAATTCTGGAACGTCCGACGTCACGCAATAAAGAAATGTTTCTTGCTTTCTCTAACTGACTATTGATTTGATTTTGCAACTCATCAATAAAGTGTCAGGGAACTGTCTTTCTCCTGTTTCTACTCATGGTAGATAAGGAATTTGCCTATGGAAAATATTTTTACCTTACTTACAGGCGTGTTACAAATCTTTTGCAAGTTATCTCTTGGTTATGGGAGAAAAAAATCCATCATTCGTTTATAAATTAGGATAAGAAGAACACTTAAAATAACTCATGTCGAATTGCAGATTGGAACATATACGGTATTTTATTTCACCTAGAACTGTTTAAGTTATTTGCTTATTGGCCCCAATTCTGTATTTTGATTTCATGATGCTATTAACGATTTTCCTGTTAAATGGAATGCTGTGTTTTGCATTTAAAGGATTAAACATTGTCTTTTCAAAGCAGCATAAGAGAAACTCTTTATTCTGCTGTCGTAAACTCAATGAAAACAGCGTGATGGTTTAAATTGAAAGTTTTGGAATTAAGCGGAACCAATCGAACGTTCAATAAATCACGATGCTTGCTTCTTAATTATTTTAAACTTATCACTAAAAATATTTTTGATAGAAGAGCTTACCAAAATAAGTAACTTACACTTTATACAAATGCATAATTTCTTTTGAGTTGGCTGTTTTCGTTTGTCTTTCATTGTCCAATGACACAAATTATACCTCAAAGTTAAAGAGACCTTACTGAAGATGAATTCTTTAATTGCCTGATTATTTTGGTTTTAAGTCACATAAACGCAGTACAGGTCATATGGTGAATTTTTCAAGATATTATTGTAAAGGAACCCCATACCTTCACTGCGTTGAACCTCTGTCGAAGCTAGCTTGATAACATCTTCACGTGGAAGATGTGTACCCGAGACGGGGTTTAAACCCATAACCCGACAGCGGCCAATTGATCCCAAGTCAGCAACTCAAAACCACTGAGACACGGAATCCCCTCTGTTGAAGATAAAACAGATCGGCGTATTCATGAATAAAACATGTCTGACAAGCTGCTGAAACAGATGCATT
The DNA here is from genome assembly GCA_032358795.1 of Nuttallia obscurata. Taxonomy (NCBI): domain Eukaryota; kingdom Metazoa; phylum Mollusca; class Bivalvia; order Cardiida; family Psammobiidae; genus Nuttallia; species Nuttallia obscurata. The sequence goes on along the minus strand of JAULCC010082630.1, from coordinate 5,464 downwards.
TAACGCATCAGTTGACGTCATATATCTTATAAGACAAACCATTTGCCACACTTGTTAACACATACACTAACTGAGACTGGCTTGGACAGAAATATAACAAAGCTCGCAATCCGAAGATTTCCAAAAGCCTTAGTTGGGAAAATGAACGTGCAGGCTTTGGCTAGAGTAGTGGTTTCCATTAACTAGTTGTTTGGATGAATACATTAGTTTGCATCAGTTTGGATACACATTAAGAGGATGCCTCTCTACACGTTCTTAGTCTCTGAATAGCTATGGCTCTTTCCTATTTATTGTCAATTTGCTTGCATGCTTTATTATTTTACATTTGTATTGGTTACCTTCCGAGTTCAACAGCGTCGTCTTATTCACTTTCAATCTATGACCTTCACACATACAATGTTGCTGAGATTATATATAATCACATTCGATACAAGTTATTTGAATGTTTTGAGCTAGTATTATTAGCACTACTGACAGGCAGAATACTGCTCAATCATCGATGACTTGACATGAATTTGTACCATGTGTACATATTTGATCACAATGCAGGTGGCGCATGAATATTATCTTTACTTTATGACTTCACTTGTCGGTATTCGGACTGCTTCGGACATTTAGACCTTACTGTATTAGGTAAGTATGAGAGTATTTACTTTGATCTTTTGCCCACTCTGACATGTTTCTTTTATGTTGGTGTGAAGATAATGCTCGAAGCCATCCGATGTCCGACACGCAATAAATAGCGCCCTTTTGACTACGCGAAGTGAACACAGGCGAAATCTTGAAAGTTTTAATTTCGCACGTATGTATGTCTCGACTAGCGAAGTCGTAATGTTAATATTTCGCATATGTTTCAACTTTGCATGTCGACAAGCGAAGTCTAAACTTAATATTTCGCATGTGTTTCAACTTAGTTTGTCCGACACGCGAAGACTTAACTGGCCCGATCAGGATTCCGTACTTACTCGTTTCTGAAACAACGTATTTAAATGTTTGCGCAATATTACAATGTCATAGTATAAGTTATAGATCACACAGAAATTTGTCCTGTCTAATAATGCGACACCGGCAGCGAAGAGTCGATTCAATTACTGCCGACATGATGACTTCATTAAACCCGAAACTATCCAAATGATAAAGACAAGGTGGCAATTAGCTACGCACTTTTGGCGGCAAGCAAATGAAATGTCGGCGAAGGTGTTTCAAATATGATATTAATCACTTATTCAATATGCATACATCCAAATCATAATTGTGTGCAGATACTTTGAAACATTGGAAACATATTATGTTTTCGATATACGATGGCAATGGAGTATTTTAACAACCATTTTTCACAGCACTGCCGTTTGATTCTGCGAATCAGATCGGCATAAGAACACTAAGACTGTCGGTGTAGCTACTCTCATGAGAAAAAATATGTTTCTTTACGACGCTGCAGGATAAATTGTTATCGATAATTCACGCAGAAGGTGCGTTGGTTTTCACGGAAAACATTTCGTGCTGCCTGCCTCAAGACATTTCAGAGTGTGTTTTGTTAAGAATTCCTTGCTTTTTTGTGTCTTCATTTTCTAATGAAAAAATATCATCTTATTTTATTTTATAAAAATAAAATATAAAATTCGATTGTTTCTCCTTATCTGGTTGTAAATGATTATGCCTTGAATAACATCTTTAAATAAGATGTTCAATAAACTGATTTATTTTAAAACAAAAAACATATACGACCATAGCCAGACACTGTCAAACCAGGAGCCAACTGTGTTCGTCTATTGCTAAGATGTATTCCCATATGTGTTCGATAACTTACATAAGAAATAAGGAACGAAATGGAATTATTTTAAGAGACATTTTCAATTGCAAGTCTGAGTGCTGTAAAATCCACTAGAGACTATAATGCTTATGAATTAGACAAAGACATTAATATTCTTGAACTAAATGCTATCAGATGAAATACTGGCGAGCTTATGTGCTTTGTCACGTATTTTCGTGACCAGAAAATCCGGTCGAAAACAATTTATAAAAAATCATCCGATTTTCTATACACGTGTCTGACTAAAAGACACAAGGTATTGTTTTCAATATCATATTACTTATACGTTGGCATTTAAAACAAATGTTCTGATTATATTTGGTAGATAATTCAAACCACTTTTAAGCTGATGTGATGTGCACCTTGATTTTAGACAGGTTGGACACTAGGTCATTGTATATATGAAAATTCAAATTGATGGTGGTAAGTATCAAGTATTCAGTAGCTAGGCCTAATCTGGTTTAATCATTTTAGATATTGAATGTTTTTGTTAAACAATTATATGTGAACCATGATGAAATAATAATAATAAAAGAATGAAAAAGGTTTTGTTTGTTTACTTAGATTTGTGTTATATATATATATATATATATATATATAAATAGGCTTTAACATCACAAGTTAAGTCAATGTCAGAACACACTATAAAAGTGCTGGATATGCTTAACCTTTAGCCTGCTAAAGGCGACCGTGATAGAATTTGCAAACAGCTATGATCCAGATTAGACGCCGAGTAACTCGGCGTCTAATCAGTATCCAAGCTGTTTGGCACTCGGTCAATTGTTTCTCCAAATATTGGGCGATTCTGATGAATTTTAAAATCTAGGCAGACGACAGTTTAAGCAGACGACATTTTTTCAGCAGGCTAAAGGTTAAATAGTGTATATCAATAGAGCTAAACAAAAACATTTCGACGAATGGTAGTGGGTAGCCCCCTCTCGAACCCTCCACCTCGTGAACAAAAAAAAAACATTTTGAGTTATGGTTGACAAGAAACAAAGCTCTGTGGAAAACCTGGAAACCCCAGTCGCAACGTTCTTATACTATTAACTCCGTTTTGAAACCAATGATGTTTTGATTGACCTGAAATAAACACATTTAAAGGTCTGGAGACGTGTCTGCTTATTATGTTGAAATTTACCAAAGTCTTGGAAGAATTTACAATGTAGTCCATCATAAAATACAATTTTCATAAATTCTTACAATGTGAATTTAATGTTGTTGTTTTTTTTTAAAATGGGTTGTCTGAAAACGTGATAAACAATACTAGAATCGCTGTTCTTGTCTGTCATAGTTTTAAGAAAAAAATCTTTCTGTGTCCCATTCCAAATGTTTGAGTGAAGAGATACGACTGTTTTTGTGTTGAACTGCTATCCTAAATAAATAACTAGAGTTTTTGCATCTTAGTTTCTTTAGAGGTTTTGCCGTTTCTGAAAACATACCTCACATGTTTTTCTTTATAAGGTGTAAACAAAACAATTGTAATGTAATAGTGGCATATAATAAAATCTGTTTTATGAAACCATAAAATCCAATTTCAGACAAACTATCTTGCATGACGTACTGGAAAAGTGGACTGATTAGCTAAATCCTCCACTCTCTAATCTTGGATACAAATGTAAATTCACACTACGGGGTGATACTACATTAAATCAGACACAGATAAAAGAAAAACAATGATAAATAGCAATCGAGGTAGAATTCTTTAAAATATTATATATACATATGATGTCGCTAAAAGGTTAAGGTACTTGGGGCACTCATTGGGATGTTACTTTAATAAAATCGATAAAACTTTTGCAGGACAATCGTTAAATGAATGTTTACATGTAAGCTGAACAGTTAAAAATTCAATTTCATTTCCATATCTTCTCGTCACAGTCTACAGTTATTGACACTTAGTAAGCTTTATTTGAACTACGGTGCAGACGGGTGGGGCTTCAACAAAGGTCTAGAGTAGATAGCCTAAGGGATCAACATTGCAACACGAAAAAATGTTTTCATCGAGAAACCGGAAGATTAACCCTTAGCCTGCTGCATAAATGTCGTCTGCTTAGATTTTAAATTGATCAGAATCGCCCAATATTTGCAGAAATAAATGGCCGAGTGTCAAACAGCTTGGATCCGGATTAGACGCCGAGTAACTTGTTACTAATCTGGATTCAAGCTGTTTGCATATTCTATTACGGTCGCCCTTAGCAGACTTAAGGGTAATTATTAAAAAATGACGAGTCATTTCGATTGTAAATTATTGGTTAGAAATATGTCCAGCAAATGATTCCAAATCCATAAAGTATATAGATAGCACATGCTAAATATTTACGATGAAGCTAGAGAGCAGAGAACTTGGTTACACACGTCCGATATATTATTTGTCCTGAAAACAGTTTTATGTTGTTTTGTTTTGGTGTTGGTAATATTAACATCTATATGAAAATATTCAAGCAGGTGATGTTTGACACTAGGATTCCGAGTTGAGAGATTCTAAATGAGTATCTTTTTATCTAAATATTTTGTCCTTAAAGTTCAAACCTATCTCAATGTAATTTCAGTGCCAAAATTTAGAACTGCACTATCAAAGCTAAAAATGGCAGTTCACAGATTGAAGATAGAATGCAGATGATGGAGAAATCCTCAAAGAGCTCCGTTCATTAAATGAAAGGTTATGTAAACATTGCAAGGATTTAGCAGATGGAATGTAAACTACATAAGGGTCTTTGAAAGAATTATTTGAAATGATACTTTTCACTTTTCAAAGAATAATTTGAAAGTTTAATGAAGAAATGTAAATAAGTGGCAGTGTTAAGCTAACGTTTTCTTTGCAAGACAAAGTCTAGATACAAAAAGACGCCGACGCCAATAAGAGTGCAATAGCCTCTTTATTCATCGAATAGCTAAGCTCAAACAGAAAACCTGAACATATACTAAGTATACTGGAACTGGCACATGTCTATAGTTACTCATTTCAAACAACTGTGTTTGCGCACATACTGTTGTAAAAGTTTCGGTACATTTAAGACGTCGGGTTATCTGGCTTCTATCATGAACTCAAAATGTATGAACACTGTATGTCAGTAGAATTTGAATGGTTTACCTGTGGTGAATCAAACTGAATTGGCATGGCAGCTCTACATGCACTTTCTGCAGTGTCATATAGCTATAAAGACCGCTTTTATTACGGTATGCCTTCGGTAGTAAGGCCAGATGCTCATTCATATATAAGTTGCTATAAACTTGTACCAGCATATCATTGTGAAATGTTGTTCATGGGCCAGTATTAGTCTTAACTGTATGAATAAAGATTTCCTTTCTCATAGTGAAACGTTCAAAGAGGAAAGCATTCTTGCAATAGTATCGATGAAAAACACCTTTTGCTACGACGTTATAAATAAAACAAATCAAGAGGACCATGGCAGTTCTGTAATCGCTCACCTAAGAAGTTATCTATACATAATAATTAATCTCTATGGTAGCCATTTGAACAATGTTGGTTGATAACCTAATAATGATGTAACCATAAAAATATAAGCTCTGAAATGTTTGGTTTTAGATATGTAGATGTTTAAAGCTTGTCTTTATATGTACTATTGAAGGGGTTCATGTGATCCTCATTATTCTGTGATATCGTTTCTCGTTTGAGGTAGCCTAGAG
>JAULCC010082519.1:0-14479 GCA_032358795.1 Nuttallia obscurata | reverse complement strand
TCACCGAGTCGCCTATTCTCACCGAGTCGCCTATTCTCACCGAGTCGCCTATGGCAATACCAGCAAATATTTTTTTTTTAATGTACTCGACAATCGAAGTTATGAATACAAGAAGATTGCAAAATTGTAATTCAGATATGTAAAATATCGAAACGTTTAAGAAATTATATATCGAAAATCATTGCAAAGCTGGTTTAGGATAGTATGTACGCTCGTGCGTGTTTGTGAAAGTGTGGAAACTATTATATACGGTGTGCTTATTGGAATATAATGATGTTGTGTATAATTCAACATAACTTCATAACATTATTTTTTCATATTAATGGGGCACTATTTTGCGTATTTATTAAGGAATATTTTAAAGAACCCATTATCATTCAACATCAGATTTGGAATGAACTGAATAATCCCAACTTGTCACAATATGATGAAACTCTTTTGAATGAAAATGAGAAAAGAACATGATCGAACAAAGGAACATTATTTTTACATAAATGAATTGCGTTTTTGCTATATTTAACAGTGAGAGTACTGTAACAAATATTGTCTCTGTTTTCTTATTCTTTCTGTATGTTTTGAGGTGTTCATCATCCATAGCAATGCAGTAAGTGAGCCTTAGTGGCATATTTAGTTTTATTCTTTAGGTAAAAAGAATGAAAACCGAAGTGGAAGAAATGTGGGATGCTGCATCATCGGAAGTTAAATCTGCGTATAAGAAGCGCCACCTGTTGTCATGGCTTTTTCAGCCAAAGGGAAGCTTCCCTCCTGCTGACGATCGTGCACGTGACGTTGTGTCTGCTGTCGAGCATGCCTTGTGTTGTGAGAGGCCAAAATCGAGATATTTTGTGTGGGGAGAAAGACAAGGAACGCCATTGCACGTATGTAGTCAACACTTTAATACACAACCGTGTCCACACATGTGCATATGCCATAGGCACTGTTCTTCCCGGTTCATATGACTGTTTAGTCACTTGGTCATGGCTATCCGGATGTTAGTTGCTGAAAAATGCTCAGTTGTCATGGATGATAAAGCTAAGGCCCAGCTATCAACATCTATTTTTGCTCAATTTCCAGCATTGATGATATAAATAAAGGACTTCCTATCTAAGACCGTATTCATTCATCTTTGGAAACTATCAATGTTACATGCAGTGACATTCGGGATATCCCTAACATACTGGAATTAGGTTCAGCTAATATGAACAATTCTTTAGTCATAATAAGCTTTGAGTAAAGGTACGATAGGTTCCTTATGTAAATATTTTGCTTTATTGTTTAAAGACGATCGCGGCAGTTTCAAGATTATTTTTCAAGCAATAAGAATTTTATGAAATTTTGTGTGTTGTTAGTTTATGACCTATTGTGCAATATGACCTATTGTCTCAACTATTATGATTTTCGCATCAGTTCGGACCGAAAATGATTAAATTATCACATAACGACACACCTTTCAGTTAAACAAACAGGTTTTAATTCAATGCCGACAGTTTGACCAACGTCAAAATTAAAGTCGGCCAGTGTTGTTGTTTACATTCGGCGTAGTAATTCTAATTTGGTGTTTAGGTTATTTGCATATTATATGCACGACCGTGCCATACGAAACGGCTATATCTGCGCGGTTTTGTGATAAAAAGCGTTATTTGGTCAATGGATAAGCAATGTAGTTCCAATACAGTTTCATTTATTTCATTTTAAATATTTATTCTAAAAATGAAGTGTTTTCTTGATCAAAAGTTTATTGATTTGATAACCTACACAAGGATCAATGTTAGATAAATGAGGCATTTACTTGAAATTAGATAAACTCTGGGAATGAGCCAAGACTTATGACATCACTGTCTATCAATGTCCATCAATGTATGAATGCAATCGTTCACGATATATAACGAGTTATATATCGAAAAATATAGAAAACTTGTTTTATCACTCCCGGACCGGAAGTAATGTGTTAAATAAAGTTCGCTCTTAAATTCTAAGAATTGTTGACATTGTTCTTGCTTGATATATTAATTATTTAGACAGTCTGCAATGTATTATTATGTATTTTCATTTATGTAATGCAGATAGCGGCTTGGTTTAATAGTCTGGTACCTACTTGGATGATGGACAAGCACATTGCGTACTGGAGACAAAGTGACACGTTGCACCATTAGTTTCAATGTACATGTTTACGCATATGGAAATAAAGCACACTTTCTTCATTTTGTCTGGGGCTTCTAACACTTTCATCGATTGTATTGTCAGCTTTGTTTCATATTGGTTTCTTTGATTAATGTTGATATCTTGTCAAATCCGTGGGAGAATGATAGAGTCGAGAACATCCGAAAACTGCGTGACGTCACGCACGGTATAAATGGGCGATACTTAGGATGTGCAAAGAAATAATCCGATTGCTTTTTATATAAATAAGCTTTTGTTATTCATATATTCCTCAAATTCTTTAAATGATTGTTACACGGAATGACAGGCTGTCAGGGTTGTTTGACTAAGACAAAGTCGAGGAAGTGGTATCTCGATAAAAAAAGTGGATGTTCATTAAAAACACTTTTAGATAGAAAAGTATTATGACATAGAGACAATCATCTTATTTGATTTTCTTTATGAACCCGCCATTATGAAATAAAAAACATCGCAAAACCGGTAGCAGAACTTCTAGCGATTACATTGTTCGAAATCTTAAATACAAGAATGTGTTTGTTAACTTTGCTTTATTAGCAAGGAAGCATCTCATTTGAAACTCAACTAGCTAATTGAATTTCTATTTTCATTTACAAAAAAAGAAAATGAAATGGAGTTCGAATGAAACCAAGTATCTTAAAGTATTAAATAAGAGTCAGAATGGTTGATGCATTTACTGTAACGTCTAGTTTCATCCATATATTACAGACTAAGTTCAACTCAATCAATTTTAAAAAAACAACAAAACTAAATAGTAACGCACAAATAGTTCAAGAAACGTAGTAAAAACTATCAAAATATGAAACTGTAAACGACAGAGTTTAATGTCGATCTCAGAACGAAATGTCACAACTGTATTAATAGTACAGATAGGTATTTTAGCTGGTCAAAACTTCCCCGTAAAAACTAATAATTGATGACTTCCTACCTCCCACAATAAATGCGTATAATACTATATATGGCATACCACAATAAACAAATCAGCCGCTTGTGCCTCGTAACCATAGCAACAGAACCACCAACGCATAAACACACACCTATATTATTACATTCCAAGGGAATATGTTTTGATAAATAAATTCCTACTGACAGAACTTTACTAATGAAGACAGTAACGATGGATATCAGAAGCAAACAAAACATAATGGCGGTCAGAGGAGACATTTGTGTTGGTGGGGTGGGGGGCATTAGTGTATTTTACTTCTGCTTTCCCCTTTTGCGTGTCATTGTTTAGCGCTTAAATTTTCTGTTTTCATTTTTTGACGTCTGTTTTCAAGGGTCATTACATGATTTGCTTTTATTGCTCTTATTCGTGTGTCATTTATTATCAAATTTGTTTTTTGTCGCTCGTGTTTCATTGCTTATTTACTTTTCGGTTTCAGTCAGTTTTTGCATTGTAAGTCTTCCTTTAAATTTTCAATATTCTCAACCAGCTGACATGCCGTAGGTCGGTGATTCTATCCGGTTACGCTCTGTGCCTGAAATAGTATACAGAGGTCCCTCGGGGTCCTCCTCCACCAGTAATGAGCTTGACATCACAATACTGTAAAGCGACCTTAAATTCCTGATAAACAAAACAAAAAAATCCATCCCGTGTCATTGTTTCTCGTTGTAGTTTTTCTTCTTACGGTCAGTTACGGAAGTAATTAGTTATTGCTTTTCTAATTTTGATGTCATTGTTTTTCGCTTCTGTTCTTCTGTTGGTTTTAATCTTCGATACAATTGTTTATATTCAGTTCTGTTAATTTGTTTCAGAGTCATTGTTTTTGATTCGGGCTTTTTTCTTTCGGCACTATTGTTATTTCTTTCTGATGTCATCGTTAATGGTTCTTGGGGGGTTTTTTTTGGGTTTTTTTTTTTTTGCATAAAACTTTCTTTGGTTCTGTCTTTCCATTTCGGATGCCATCGATTGTTGTTTAACTTTTATCTGTCGCTGGTCACTGTTTTTTGCATTTTTTCTTTCCGGTGTTATTTTTTACGGTATTATTGCTCGTATTCTTTCTATATATAGCAGCCTTCTCGTTAGCAGCAGTCAATCTTCAACAAGTTTTCAGGGGAAATCCGTGCGTACTAATGTGATATAATTAACCTCAATGACGTAATGGCTTACAGCAAAAGCCCTAGATTTTTATTCATAAACAGTACTGTTTTGGAGAAAGGTTTCCGTAAAAACATCACACTTTCAAATAGGCTTTTTTATATTCTATAACATAACAATTTTTCGCCCCGCCAACATCGTCGTTGCCGATAGTAACACTATATATGTGGAATGGGAATCATTTGTAATCTCCTAAATCTGCGTATCGTCAAGGGGAATGCAATGTCTTCAAATAACTTGCCATTATCGCCATCTGCTGCAGAGATGAAGTTTGGGTAAATTCAATTTATTACCCCGCACTCATCGAAACATTTATGGGAATTATATTGTCATGTCATTTTAAGGTCATACTTCTGTATATTGGTCTCCCTCCTCTTGTATAATAGTCTGATTCCCATTTCCTATCAGTGCAGCAACCAAGGGCGAGTGATAAAAATTAGCCATCTAGTTGCGTGGGTAATAGACGAAATTGTAAGATTTGACGTGTATGCCTTGTTTTTTTGCACATGACATGTTGATGCCGTTGGTTGAGATCGGTGGACATTAGCTGTTGGGTTGAGAAAAATACTCATGTTTCAGTTACCAATCAGTTAAAAATATCACATGCAACCATCCTCTAGTTTTTAGTATTGTACATGTTTTAGTAAACAGTTTCGAAGGTGCTTGGCTTTACGATAGCCTTGCATTGAACATAGGATGTGCGTATATGTATAAATTTCCAGGTAATGTAAAATGATTTACAAGTCGCTCATGATTTAACTTAAGAAAACAATCACATGTAGAAATCATTATTCGATTAGGTAAAACGCCGTTGTGTACGTTTTTCTCAGGGACCATATGGCAGATGTTTTATATCAAACTAGCAGTGGAAAACTAGTGGAAACCTCTCGTTAAAAATAGTTATATCAATTTAGGGTTGCAAAATCAAGTGCACTCTTCTCGTAGAACCAAATAGCAGGTATATCTATTAACCAATACTAATCAACGTTCTATTGTCTCCTGGTACCAAAGAGCAGCTATATCAATTAACCAGTACAAATCAACGTTCTATTGTCTCCTGGTACCAAAAAGCAGGTATATTTATTAACCAATACAAATCAAAATTCTGTTGTCTCCTGGTTCCAAATAGTAGGTATTTTTTTACCAATACAAATCAACGGTATATTGTTTCGTGGTACTAAAGAGCGGTTATATCAATTAACCATAACAATTAAACGTTTTAATGTCTCCTGGTACCAAATAGCAGGTTTATTTACTAACCAATACAAATCAACGTTGTATTTCTCCTGGTACCAAAGAGCAGCTATGTCAATTAACCAATACAAATCAACGTTGTATTGTCTCCTGGTACCAAAGAGTAACTATGTCAATTAACCAATACAAATCAACGTTGTATTGTCTCCTGGTTCCAAACAGTAGGTATTTTTTTACCAATACAAATCAACGGTATATTGTCTCATGGTACTAAAGAGCGGTTATATCAATTAACCATAACAATTAAACGTTTTGTTGTCTCAGGGTACCAAATAGCAGGTTTATTTAATAACCAATACAAATCAACGTTGTATTTCTCCTGGTACCAAAGAGCAGCTATATCAATTAACCAATACAAATCAACGTTGTATTGTCTCCTGGTACCAAATAGCAGGTTTATTTACTAACCAATACAAATCAACGTTGTATTTCTCCTGGTACCAAAGAGCAGCTATGTCAATTAACCAATACAAATCAACGTTGTATTGTCTCCTGGTACCAAAGAGTAACTATGTCAATTAACCAGTACAAATCAATGTTCTTTTGTCTCCTGGTACCAAAGAGCAGCTATATTAATTAACCAATACAAATCAATGTTCTTTTGTCTCCTGGTACCAAATAGTAGCTATGTCATTTAACCAGTACAAATTTGGGGATAACCGCGCCGTTCTTGAAGATTTGCCGACGTATATCGGTGGTTTATATGTCGCAAATTTAGTTTTACATGCTCCGCTAACGCGTCGCATGTAAAACGGTTATTTGCAACATATAAACCACCGATATACGTCAGCAAATCTTCAGGGACGGCGCGGTTTTTGCACCTGTTTGTTATATCTATGTGTTCCAGTGTGAAAAGATCGCTTGTTTTTGTACCCGTAAAACTGCAATCTTATCCAGGGGACAACTAGAAGTAATTGCGATTTACGGGTGCCGAAAACACTAGTGCACGCGTCTCACGGGTGCAAAATTAAGCGTATACTACTTACGGATGTCAATATATGGTTCTTTTGCAACAGGGTGCATAGCTAAAAGAAAACTTCTCATGGATATAAAAAAAGGAGATGGGTGCACGTCTCAGCGTATACATGTTCTTCTCACTATCTCACTGATATAACAAAGTTTTTAGCGGACGGCTGGTCAACTCAGCGTATAGTTCAAACGGGATATAAAGAAAAGTGTTGCTATTTTTTTCAAACGGAAACGCGACTCAGCTAAAACTACTGACGAATTAAAAAGTAGAGTTCTAGCGATATAAATGTCAGTATAGTCTTTTTGTATGTGAAAAATATCATGAAAATCTAATTACCGAAGAACAAACTATTGTACACACACGTCGATACAACTATCAAGATATTCTTTTTCCATTGCGATTTCAAAAATCAATGTACACGTCTCAGATTAATTCCAGTGCTTTGTTCTAGCGGCTTCTTATACGTACGAACACCAACATTTCTTATGTAGGCCTAAAGTAGGTGCAAACCATTACAAGTATGACGGAATGTGTAAATTTCCAAGCAAATTCATGGTTCGACCCTTTCCATGCTGAGCTTATAGATAGCCATTGCGATAAAAAAAATTAAGATGTGGTTCATCAATCAAGTTCTTCTGAGAATAAAACACAAAACTGTTCTCTCACGACATTGTGGCATTGTTTTAAACACAATCAAGAAACAAAATAAATAGTCAGGAAAACGTAATTTACCTTTTGAACTCTTGCCATGAGACAAGAACTAACAAAACCTTGGACAACGTACGTCACATAGAATCGAATTATGTTTCTTTTAAGATATGATTCATACAAGTATAAAATTGTATAAACGTGTTCAATGGCAAACTTTGACTCAGTTTATTTAAGGTAAGGAAGAACTAATATTATTCCATGTAAAATGTGATAAATATTGTTTAATGAACTTCTTGCTATGCTGGCTACATGCAAACTGAATTCAACAATGTGATTTAAGTCTTAAGTTATTTATAGTACATCGATTGCGACGAAATCTAAATTTTAATTGATTTTATCTCTATCAGCAGCAGTGCAATTAAAGTGTCTTCCCTAGGGAAACTGTACGATATTCCTTGTGAGACTCGGGCGGGCCAGCCTTTGATCCTCTGACAACTCCACTTACCAACCAATAATTATTTTAAAGCCATCAAAGACACCGATATGATTCAAAATTATATAAGTTGTACAGGAAATTGAAAAAAAATATTAGCTTGCAATATGTCAATTTACATAACATAGACATAATTAACTTTGAAAGGAGGGTAGACGTCTTTGTAGAAAGGTTTCGTTTCCAGACAGCAATCTCTAAAGAATCGTGTCTTAAGTTTCTTATGGAATATTGTCAAACGTTTTAAGGCATATTGTCACATGTTTTAAGGCATATTGTCACATGTTTTAAGGCATATTGTCACATGTTTTAAGAGACTCCATCCGTTTACCGATAACATCAATTTAATTGCAGATCTTTGTGTGAGTGTGCATCAGTTTATTTGCGAATTTAATAAAACTGATAATAATACATAACTTGTGTTCTTGTCATTTATTGCGTATAAATAGTTCGTAATACAAATTCTGAAATTTAAATATTAACTTAATCTTTTATTCACTAATATGTTTTACATAGGTAAGCCTGCACTTATAACAATGAACAAAGGTGGGGGACGATATCGCCTCAACTTAAAATGATGTGATTATGTGAGATTTCTAAACTTTTTAACTTCCAACAAAAATAATTTGAAAAGCTAACCTGGAGTTTTCGTCCAATTTATCAACATACTGATGTGATATTGGGACTTAGAGGCTGCGAGCGATGTTAAAGCATTTTACCGTTGGTAGAAAGTCCTGACCGACCTTTCATTGCTTGTATTCTTACGTACTGTTTTTGTCAATAATTGTGTTACTTGCATTAAATTACCATGTTTTTTTCATTTACGTCACTTCCTGCCAACTTGTGTTCATATACGTCCCATAGAGAGGGAAGTGGATACACAGAACTCTTCTGCAGAGCTCTTTGATAGTACTGATACACGTAGGGACTGAACCCCGGCCGGTCACTTTATCCTGACACCGTCATACCAGTCGTAATGCCAACCCTAAATCTTGAGCACCTAGTGGGAAAACTATTACTACCAATTTAAGTCTTTGATTTTTCCCGGCCGGAGAGCGAACCCGCCGCCTTTAAAAAATATCAGTTAATTCATTTCTATGATATTAAATTGTTTGAAATTAGTCTTTTCGTAAAATAAAGTATATTTATTATTCTCATCACAAGAAATACTAATAGATGCAGTGGCAATTTTATTGTATACTTAAATTCTCCAGAATTTGTCTGAAGAAAAGTGATAGCATTATTAATCGATACTTATCAGTGTGACAATATTGTAACTTGGCTGGCACAGATGGGGTGACGTGTGCATAATAAAATCTTGCTTATCAAAATTAGCTCTGAATTATGTAGAAAATTCAAAATTGATTTTCTTCTTGTCCAATTAGCTTGAACGACAAGGTGTTCCCCTTATAATCAAGATAAATCATATTATTTCTTTATTCGCTATGCTCAAACGTAAATAAATAATTTATTTGTTAATGAGATTAATACAGGGCTAAAAGACTTAACAAGACATAACAGAATTAGGCATTTGCATTGGTATTTCCTCAAGTCAGTACGGGGCCTCCGTGGCCGAGTGGTTATAGTCGTTGACTTGCAATCTCTCAGCCCCTCACCGCTGTGGGTTCAATTCCCGATCTGGGCACCCGGGGACTTCCTCCACCTGTAATGAGCTGGACGTCGCGATATGACTGAAATACTGTTAAAGCGACGTTAAATTCCAAATAAATAAACAAACAAACCAAGTCAGTACATAGAATATCAATCAAATTCAATCTTCATATAACCTCTAAACATGGACCACGTCAATCGTCTTTCAACCATGGTCCCCACGATGTCGATGTCGAATGTCACGATGGCAAGTGCTTTTCAACAAAATCATGTACTTCTAGTCAGAAATATGAATGTCAAGTCGTGACGTGTACACACGCAAATTTGGGATCAGAGGCCATATCATTTGTTTGTTTGTTTGTTTTGGAATTTAACCTTTAGCCTGCTGAATAAATGTCGTCTGCTTAAACTGTCGTCTGCCTAGATTTTAAAATTCATCAGAATTGCTCAATATTTGGAGAAACAATTGGCCGATTGTCAAAAAGCTTGGATTCGGATTAGACACCGAGTTACACGGCGTCTAATCTGGATCCAAGCTGTCTGCAAATTCTATCTCGGTCGCCCATAGCAAGCTAAAGGTTAACGTCTCTTTAACAGTATTTCAGTCATATCGCGAAGTCCAGCTCATTACAGGTGGAGGAAGACCCCGGGGGCTTCTGTACACTCTTTCAGGCACAGAGTGCACCCGGGTAGAACCACCGACCTACTGCAAGCCAGCTGGAAAGCCAATTCATTTGACCTTGAGGTTTTTTTTTCGTTCATTTGTTTGTAAACGAGGGGCGTTCATTTTATTGTGTCACCAAGGCCCGCAGTACCGCGTGGTTGTAAGGGGCACATGGAAACTACGGTCATTTCACGGGGGAGTGATTTTCTATTAAAGGATGAAATTTCGTGCAATTCCGTTCAGTCTTTCAAAAGTTATTGATAGTTCTAGTTGCTTTAGTCATATACACTGGCTATATTACTGTATGTAAATTGAAAGCCAAAATTAAGGACCTATATTAAAGGTCAATTAGTAGTCTGAATATTTCAGCTTCACAGATATATATATATATCCCGACCGGTATCTTTATGCTGATACCAACAAACTAGTCGCAATGCTAACTTCAAATCCTGAGCGCCAAGGAGGGCAAGCCATTTCTACCAATTTTATAGTATA
The DNA here is from genome assembly GCA_032358795.1 of Nuttallia obscurata. NCBI lineage: Eukaryota > Metazoa > Mollusca > Bivalvia > Cardiida > Psammobiidae > Nuttallia > Nuttallia obscurata. The sequence goes on along the minus strand of JAULCC010082519.1, from coordinate 4,068 downwards.
TGGTTGGACTTGGCCAGGTATTGCACCCGCATCATCCCCCATCGTTACCGGAAGTTCGTCAGTGATGTACAAGCACATATATTGGGTTCACAAGCAATTCTATCAGATGGTTAGGTTAACAGGACGTATTGATAATCATTCAATCAAATATTGCTGGAGATCATGAAATGAAAACAAAAGTTTAGCAAAACTGACTATATTCATTTATTCTGATTTCGTTATCACAGCATGGTTACAATCATGGCGTCCACTAAGGCATCTTTGAGAACTTCCGGTCTTTCACGTGAGCCCGGTGGCAACATCAGTAGTGCATTAGCGGTGTTAACACTAAGAAGACGGCTGCTTATTTGGTTCCCGGTACTGGTTGCTATAGGTACCGGCGAATCCTGTGTCCAGTTTAACACAACACGGTGGTATTCTGGTCTTGGATCTAACTTGATGTTACGGTCAACCTAAACAAATAGAAAGCAATGTGATTAAAGGCCAAAAAATATATATAAGACCAACACTGTTATTACACTGACACTGTTATAACACTGGCACTGTTATTTCACCGTCACTGTTTAATCCGTTATTTTCATAAACCATGTAAATCATAAGCAATCGGCCGCATCCTCAACACGTGTAAAGGGTTCGTATTTATTACAAACAAAGGGTTAATGAATAAACCGCCTATGACCGGATCTTTAATTTTAACAATTTTGCAGTTGATCTCGGTAAATCGTATGCATGTTTTGCAGGTTGTCTGTTTTCAGCACCTCTGCAAACAGTGTGTGTGTGTGTGTGTGTGTGTTTGTTTGTTTGTTTGTTTATGTGTGTACGTTCTTAAACCTTTCACACATTTTCCAAATTTGATTTATTGGTTAATTTTTCTTAACAAAAGTTGCTCTATATTCACAACAATACGAGATACAATCCAAACAAATATTCTGAAAAAGTATCATGAGGTTTGAAAAAAGAGAAATAAGAAATTTTAACACAAACTGGTCCAAAGTTTTGACCTAGTTTATCCGTGATGACCTATATTCACACTTGATTACAACTACGTGCAGACGAAGAATCTTTCCCACTAACTTCCTCAAATAAAACAGACTACAGTGGTATTCGCGAATAGCAAAATAACCCTGTAAATATCTCAATACAAAAAAGCAGAGAAAAAAGTATAGTTGTGTCCAAACAGTCTGGAGAACAGATATATCTTCCAATTTCGATTTCAATGTTATCTGATATGCAAATTTTATTATACAGTTGAAAATGTCATAAGAAACAAGGTTTTAATCACATTTCAATTATTAACGGACGTTTGGAAGACAGGGCTACGAAAACGAAATACAGATTTTAAGTTAAGACAGAAATAAACATTCTACGTTTCTGCAAATCGTCTGGTTTCACCCCGGATGCAATTTGTAAAGCAGCATTTGCTTAAACACGATATAATAACCCTTCACCCCTGATGGAATTTGTAAAACAACCTGTGCTAAAACACGATATAATAACCCTTCGAATGCCTGTGGTAGTCTAACAGACCGGTTTATTGTAAAGACCTCATAATTATCAATTACAAATTGGCTTCAAATCTTTAATTGGAATCCACAGCACATACAAAATGATCACTGAAGTCTTTGTTTCGCATCGTATAGATACACCATTCCAATTCTTCCACATCATAGTAGGGATTTGGCAAACTTGTAAAAAATATAATTTATAGCAGTCATCACCCTTAGTGCTACATATGGGTTGAATTAATTGAAATGAAACAACAGTTGGTTATGTATGTAAGTAACCGTTCTATAAGAAACTCATCAAAACAGTGAACCCACCTGCGAAACAATTGCGGATATAACTCAACACTTTATACAAATATCTCTCCTGTTGCGCTTACGTACAAGTCTCGTACAACTCTCGTTTGGTTCACGTTGTTTGTATTATTTTTACATATAATCTACAACGCATATTTTTTATGTATTAACATTTCAGTTTACAGCCAAATCATCTTAAACCTCTTCTTGTGCTGAGTTACGTTCATTTCTTTATCTGTGTCTTATTGATCTGCACTTGTCTGCACGTGCCGAGTCTCTCTCAGAAACATTAAAGTAAGAAATCCTTCATGAATTGTTGTTTGAATGTTTCATATCGTTTTACGAGGGTAACAATTTAATTCTAGCTAGGTTTTGGCTTTTTCTCACAGTCTGGTCCGTATATGTTGTTGTTTTTTGTGAACTGTTAACCTTTAGCCTGCTGAAAAAATGTCGTCTGCTTAAACTGTCGTCTGCCTAGCTTTTAAAATTCATCAGGATTGCCCAATATTTGGAGAAACAATTGTCCGAGTGTATCCAAGCTGTTTGCAAATTCTATTACGGTCGCCTTTAGCAGGTTTAAGGTTAATACTGTTGTTGTTTTCCAAAACAAGTACTTGATATATTCTGGATTTAATACTATGATTATGTGGAGATAGAATATAAAATGGTAAATTACTTCTACTAAATGGACGTCGTGGAAATTTCAAAAAGTTTGATCAATCAATGTGTTTTAATATGAAAGTAAAATTACGTTAAATAAGATTAAATCGCACCTTGGGTAAAAAGAATAAAGTATACCTTTATTTTTAACAACCATGTTGCTTTTATTTCATATATGATTTTCACCTTTATAGCATCGTAGTGTTAACAATCCGTCTTTTGCAGGCGTTATTTAACAAAAACAAATTTCAGATACTAAGCCGAATAATTCCGCAACACCTTTCGGAAAACATAACGTTTATTCTAACACATCTTATATGCATGATTGTAAACGATCCTTTTTGAGGTTATTCATATTACGTTAGATATATCGTAGGTAGTACCGATACCAAGCAACGCAAATAGAAAAAGGTTGGCCAGGAAAACAACGTGAGGTGCGCCTAGTGAAACCAGGAAAACAATGTGAGGGGTGCCTAGTGAGGTGTGTGGTTAGTATCGAAATGACGAACCCGCATTTTACAAGTCAGATGCATTAATTGACGCTCAAGAGAGTGTTCACTGTAATGTGTATTGTAAGACAATGTGATTGGTAAAAACAATCGTGACACTGACACTGTGTCTCTCTAAAATACCACAAAGTCAGTGTTTTGTATACTTAATTTAAAACAACAATGACCTTGACGTTTAAACTATGAAAAAATGGTGATGCGCGTGACACCATCGTCATTCTAACGCGAATGTTTGTGGCAAGACTAACTTAAATCCCGTCACGTAACCTCATATTTATTGCCCGGACACACATGCTGGTATCTGATCTGCTCACGCCCGAACAAAGACAGCATCAATATAATAACCCAATTTAACATTCCGTTTTGCCCTCAGAAAAAAACAAAAAACAAAAGGACCATGATGGTCCTGTAATCGCTCACCTGAAATTTGTACATACGAATAAAAGAACTCTATACAGGGTAATCATTTGAAGGAATTTGATTAAGGATCATCTTGGGAACATTTCTGTAAAATAATTTCAAAATCAGGCTTGCAATTACTGTGGAGATGATTTTCAAAGTCTTCTATATAAAGTGAAAATTAGCCCCGCCCCCCCCCCCTAGCAGCCATTTTGTTTTTGCTAATCAACAAGACTTAAATGAATTAGATAAAGAGTCACAAAAGAATAATTTCTGTGAAATTATTTTGAAATTGACAAAGCTGTTTTTGAAAAGACGGTTTTCAATTTTTTTTCCTTTCGGTTGCCAAGGCAACCAGAGTTCTGCATGGAACTAATTTTTTGGAGGAATCTGAAAGAGGACTAACTAAAAAACATTTATGGGAAGTTTTGTTAAAATTGGCCTCGTGGTTTCTGAAAAGAAGGTTTTCAAAGATTTTTATTGGGTTGCCATGGCAACCAGAGTTCTGCATGGAACTAAATTTTTTGAATGAATCTGGAAGAGGACCAACTAAGAAACATTTTTGGGAAGTTTTGTTAAAATTGGCCAAACAGTTTGCGAGAAGAAGATTCTTAAAGATTTACGTATAGTATTATAGTGAAAATAAGCCCCGCCCCCTGGCGGCCATTTTTTTTGTGAACAAGAAAGATTTGAAGGAATTT
>JAULCC010082408.1:0-14481 GCA_032358795.1 Nuttallia obscurata | reverse complement strand
AACATTGTTTTAAATATGCAAAAAACTTCAATATATTTTATTTACATAAAATAGATTTTTGCAATTGTTGTCCATTTATAGACATAATTTACTCAGGACCATCATACCCAACTATATTTGTCATAGATTTTGTATAAGCTTTATTCACCACAGATGGTACAATCTGTAATAATTGTTTTCTTTCTAGTGTTTAACTAAATTTGTACTATTTACAATATCGGTATTAATACAAAATGACAAAAAGCCAAATGACAAATATACAAGTTAACAGTTCTCATAGAATGTAACATATAGAGCCAAGAAAATAGCTCTCACAGATGTCAAAAATAATTGCCAAGGAAGGACAAAAACTAATTTAGTAATTATTTAGAAGATAATTCAGATTGTATTTCAACTAGAAAGTCTAAAGAAATCCCTCTTTTCTTTCCTGTAAAGTAAATGTGGAATACCATAACCAAAGGCAACTACTAGTTAACGGCAGATTATCAGAATGTATCAATACTAGAATAACTTAAAACAAAGGAAATGACAACCACATAAATACACTGGAAGTAATTTTCTGGAGATTTCCAGATAGTGCTTAATATAACCAAGGAAACTTAAGTTTTCTTCATAGGTAAGTCATCTAATTTTAGTGAAGAGAGAGAACAGCAGAAAGAGCTTAGAAAGCTAAGGCCAGTCACTTTGAAAACTTTCCATCCATTGTGACATATTATGAATATGAATGAATGACATATGTAAGAATCATATTGTGATGCCCAGCTCATTACTGGGGTCTTCCTCCACTTATGAGCTTGTCACTGCAAAATAAGTGATTACAGTTGAATTGACATAAATTGTTTGTGCCCATTCTCTACTACCGCAGTGATCATTATAGCTTGCTATAAACATTTTATCTTTCTATAGAAGCAATGTAGCATAAAAAGGCAAAGTTTACCATCTTTATACAATGAAATAAGGCACATAAGAAAATTTAAGGTGACCATGGTATGGTGAATTGTACCTTTACAGTATTAAGATGTAATCTTAAGTTTATAAATACTGATATATTTTAAAGAATAGTTTGAAAACCCCTGAACATTTAAATTTTCACATTACAGGCTAATATCTGAAATTAACATTAGAAAATGTTTTAGACGATTCATTTTCTAAAATCTATTGGCTTTCTTTTAGAGGTACTGAATTACCCTAAAACAGAAGGGACATATATGTTCAAAGTATGCCATTTTACATACACCCTACATTTAATTAAAATCTACACAGGCCAAAAAAACGAAAAAAAACCAGCATGACCATACCTCAAGCAAATGAAGATATTTCATTGCGATATGATCACTCAAAATAAGCCACAGTCCCATATGTCAATTCTGAAGATTGTAACTAAGATATGTGTTTATCAAAAAATAAGTCCTGGAACAACTCTGCGTTTAAATCCAGATTTTATTTGACTTGACTGCCTTCTTCCCCAAAACATACTGAACATATGAATGACTTTGTATTCAACTGCAATAAGTTCTGTACCTTAACTATAAATAGTGTAATTATGTCCCCATTGTTTCATTAAACTCTTGATTGCAAAGACTGTTTACTTAAACATACAATTAGAAAGAGCAGATTTCATCTGTTTTGGCTTGGACAATTTTGGCTCAGACAAGCTATGTATTTAGTATTAAAACTGGATGCATACAGCTTTGCCATATTTGTATTTTCTTTTACCACTGGTCAATCAGTCAGTTACAGACTTGGACAATATGTGCTAAATAACTGACCAACCAAAATTGAGGTACCAATATCAGACAAATATGAGCAGAAAAGTTATATGCATTACTATAATAAGTCATGAATAATGTTCTGAAATAAGAAAAAAAGCCAATAAAACAAGTACCCGTCATGTAAGTTAGCCACTATTTTGATTTCAATTTTTGATCTACCATTAATCAGCTTTAAGGTATTATGTAAGGACGCAATCATTGATAGGCACATTATACAGGACTGGTGATAACTGTACATATTGGCATATTTTATGAGCTATCAGATATATAAGGTCCCATGTCTACTGGCCCCTTCATCTCCAATGTCTGGTTCAAAATCATCATGAATGTGCACCTGGCTGATAGAGGCAGTTGCCATGGCGATGTCAGGTATAGTGTCACTTAGTGTGCTGCGTGTACTACTGAGAGTAGCACTCCTGCTGTTGTCTGGATCACTATGAGAGCTGTTGGACGGAGACTGAAAACAAAACAACACCCAAATATCAGCATGAAAATCATGACAGTGGTAAATGCTGAATGACAGTTAAGAATTTTCTGATGGAAAAAAACATATATGAAAATAGGGTACAAATCTTTTGTAGGATACAAAAGAAGGGCGTCCTTGGCCGAGTGGTCATAGTCATTGATTTGCAATCTCTCAGCCCCTCACCACTGTGGATTCGAATCCCATTCTGGGCACTTAAGATTTTTCAAGTAAGGAAGCCTTCCAGCGGACTTGCTGTAATCAGTGGTTCTACCCAGGTGTCCTCTGTGCCTGAAATAGTGTATAGGGATACACTGGGGTCTTTCAACTGTTATGAGTTGGACATGGCGATATGAATGACATACTGTTAAGGCAATGTTTACTTCATAATAAACAAAACATGTAGATTTAACAGGCTGTCACAGTTAACCTGGTCACTAAGTTTAGAGAAAACAATGATAAGCATTTTTTAATTGTAGTGCTTGTGATACAATGAACAGCAACATACATTTGTTAACTTGTCATGTCTGATATAATTGACAATGATGTATATTTATTTAGTTATAGTACATTGGTTATAATCAACAATGGTGCACATTTTCTTAGTTGTAGCGTATGGGATACAATTAAAAAGTATGTAAATGTATTAACTTGTACAATTAATAATTAAGACCATTTATTTAACTGGTAGTCAACAATTTAAAATGATCTACTTTTTTTATGTAAGTTAACAAAAAATAACAGTTATGCACAGATTTATGAATTATAAAAAGACTTATTAGTGCCTAAATTCTTACAAATATTGCTGATATAGTAATGACTTTATTATTGCATAAAGTATCAGCATTGGTTAAAGTGAATACCTACAGAGACATTTAGGTGTGAGGTTTTTAAGTACACACAACTTTTCTGAAAGAAAGACCCATATATGTCCAGTAAACTTTTCAGTATCAAACTCTGTCACACTTCATTTGCAGAAGAGTATTGATTTAAGCATGGAGTAAGTTTTTATTCTAACTTTGTCATATGGTAACTTCCCCTTTATTTAAATACCATATAATGAACTGTAGATAGAGCAACATGTTTAATGAACACAGCCCACATGCAATATATGACAGTTTCTTTATGCATAGTTTCACACCTACTTCAGTAGATATCAACTTACTTCTGTGATGTGCATCCTGCTGTTATAAGTTTTAGTGGGTGAAGATATTGGGGATACACACTGCACAGGTTTTGGTGGACTACGGCGCTTTTTATCCGGTGACCACCGACGTCGGCTGGATTTCTGTCGTGTCTCCATCACCTGACAGCTCCTTTCTACGTAAACAGGAATTGGATCCTTGCCGTAGTAATACTGACTGTTCTGTAGTATCTCAATCGTTGAGTCTGGCAAACCAAACTCTCTCACAACACGCAGCTGAACCTGACAAAGGACAGATCGTCTATCCATACAGGGGAGGGAATATGCACGCTGGACCTGTACCGTTGACAGGAGTTCTTGTTCTCGTTGTATCATCATTTGTAAGGTGTCTGCATTTGGCACTGTCAATACGTAATTTGTGTAAGTAATAGGATATCTTTTATACCAAAAGTTGAAGTTACATACTGAACATTATGCTAAACAGGGAATGTCAAGTCAAAAATAAACACAAACATAACAAGAGGCTCTACTGGGCTGGTAATATAGTCCAAAGGTTAATCAGTCCTGGTTATGCATCATCACCACTTCATACAATAATTCTAAAATTGGGAAAGCAATTTCAAACAAGATGTTTTAAATGGTTTCACTTTTTTTCTAGCTATTCAAATAAAGCACCATCCAACTTAACCTGAGAAATCATTTTTAAATTTGACAAGCTGATCTGCAAAATAATTCAACCATATAAGGAAAAAGTAATTTTGGCCATAGCAAGGACCAATATTTATTGAGATTCTTGAAAAAAAAGTCTGGCTCATTTTTTAAAGGTAAACTGACACCTAACTTCTAAACAAATATGGTGAAAATCACATACATTAGAGAAGCCTATTTATCATGTTAATATGAGGCTGTATGTATCATGTTAATATGAGGCTGTATGTATCATGTTAATGTGAGGCTGTATGTATCATGTTAATGTGAGGCTGTATGTTAATCTTTTCGCTACCTTGAGCGCCGGATCTGTCCAGCGTCATAATAGTAAGTTATATACCTACAGCTCCGTAAATATCTGGCGTAACCATTATATATGTCAATTGTTCTTGGTAATCTGGTCATCCTTATAAACGGTATATACTTTGTAAATAATCCAAATATTGATTTTGATGAATGAATGCCCTCATCAATAATGGCAATAGGCGGTGCAGGGGTACATTATTGCTTGTAAATTTTGCACAGAAAAATGGATTCTGTGCGGCATAGAAGGCAGCCATGTGTATTACGAGAAGAAGTTATTCGAGCTGTTTTAGAAGATGAGTCAGATTATGATTCTTGATAACACTTGGTATGCTGGAAAATATTGCTTCTGGTAGCAAAAAGGTAAACAAGTTCAATTTCATAATTACTGACTTTTACAAGGACCTATAGCTCTGTCATTTAGGATCTATTTGGCTTATTATCTCAAAAATACAATTAACATTTGACCATTTACAGGGGAATAACACTGCTAAACAAGTTTGGCAATCTTTCAAAAAACAAACGGAAGCTCCATCACTTTAACACCATGATACATAAATCCTACTTGCTTTTTTTGTCAGTAAAGCTAAAAAAGATTCATTACAACTAATAGCCAAAATGTTCCTGGACCGGATTTTTGTAGAACATAAATTTCTTGATTAAAATAACAGTGCAGTAGTAGGCACACAGTGATGGTTTTGCTCCTATGGCACTTATAAAAACAAAGAAATATTGACATGATATCTAAATGAAAACAAGAGTGCCAGTGCTGCCTCAATATACGCCTCAATAAAATATAAAGATCAAGAGGGTCCTTTTAATTATTGCTTTTAACATTTCTGTAAACATGAGCTCACAATGAAATCTGTACCACCAGTTACTTTAGCTGAAAGAGCTAAATCAGTATAGCAGAATATATTCGCGATATTTAAAGCACTAAATTGCCACTTCATGCACATCTACCAATTGTAGTAATGCTATTGACCAAGTTTTGAAAAGATTCAGTCAGAAACATAGAAGGAGTTGTGTTCACAAGGCTGCAATATCAATCAGCTAAAGAGACTAAGTGTCAAGGGACACAAATCTTGCAAAAATTGATGAACCAGAAAATCGCCACTTCATGCACATCTACCCAGTATTCTAATGCCACCAACCAAGTTTTGAAAAGATTTAGTCAGAAACATAGGAGATGCGTTCACAAAGCTGAAATATCAATCAGCTACAGAGACTAAGTTTCAAGGGACACAAATCTTGCAAAAATCAATCAACTGGAAAATTGCCACTTCATGCACATCTACCCAGTATAGTTATGCCACTGACAAAGTTTTGAAAAGATTTAGACAGAAACGTAAGAGGAGTTGCGTTCACAAAGCTGTAATATCAATCAGCTACAGAGACTAAGTTTCAAAGGAAACAAATCTTGCAAAAATCAATGAAATGGAAAACTGCCTCTTCATGCACATCTACCCATTATAGTAATGACATTGACCAAGTTTTGAAAAGATTCATTCAGAAACAAAGGTGGAGTTGCGTTCACAAGGCTGCAATATCAATTAGCTACAGAGACTAAATTTCAAGGGACACAATTCTTGCAAAATTCAATGAACTGGAAAATTACAGCTTCATGCCCATCTTCATATTATAGTAATGACATTGACCAAGTTTTGAAAAGATTCGTTCAGAAACAAAGGAGGAGTTGCTTTCACAAGGCTGCAATATCAATCAGCTTCAGAGACTTAGTTTCAAGGGACACAAATCTTGCAAAAATCAATGAACAGAAAATTACCGCTTCATGCACATCTAGGAAAGACTAGAAGCGGTGTTCAGTGGGCTGGCACCCCGCTGTACAGTCCCTGTGAGGGGACATCAGCTACATTCGCTACGTCACAACATAAGGAAAGATACCCCAAGGGTCTTCCGAATGGGGGGGAGGATGAAAGACCCAATAGGTCGAATGCGACAGTAACGAAACAGAAATCCAAATGGACTATGAGCTTGAATGAAAACAGCACATCTGTCAGATGCCCCTGTGGCAAGGTTTGTAAGAACCATAGAGGGATGAAAATCCACCAGACATGGAGTGGCTGCCAGTCACGTGAAGTACATCAGCAAGGCGCAGATGTTCCTGGTGAGACTGGGGAGACAACAAGCCAGGTGTCATACTACAGTGCTACATGTCTTTCAGCTCCTGTATTTTCACTGAATGGGGGAGAACCCTAAGATGGTACACAAGATCCCATTGATCACGTCTTGTCAACCCAAGAGGAAAGGCCAGACAGATGAGCCTGAGGCATCCACTTCACAAAGAGGAAGTGATGGCTCCCCAATATTTGGGGCTTTCAGGGTGGACAGTGACTCTCCTATCTTGGGGGGCACAGACCAGGAGGGAAAGGGAATCCCCATCTTTGGTGCACAGAGAGTGTGAGAAATAATCACACCACCAAAAGCAAGCCCAGATAATAATCTGTCATTCCCAGAGTCATGTGGAATACCAACACACAACGCTGTTCCAGTCAAGAAACCACAACATCCAACATCAAGTGAAAGACGGCCCAAAATTGCATGGCCCAAAATGAATGATGTCAGCTGGGAGTCCTTTGACATGGACTTGGACTTCATCCTACAGTCAGTGCTATCAGGGGCAGTTGATAAGAAGTTGCAAGCACTGCCATCTATCACCTACTCCCTTGGGAAGGAGAGATTCGGCCTGGAAAGAATGACAGAACCTAGGAAAACTCAGCTGCGTCCTAACAGGAGACAAGGTGAGATCAAGAAACTCCGGGCAGAACTCTGCTCTCTACAAAAGAGATTCAACGGTGCCAGTCTGACTGAAAGGAATGGTCTTGACCAACTGAGGGAACAACTAAGGTCACGCCTGAAAACACTTACGACTGTGGAGAGAATCAGCTGAAAGAGGAAGACCAAAGCCAGAAGGAGATCGGCTTTCATCGCAGATCCTTACAAATTTTCCAAGGATCTGCTTGGGGAAGAGAAGACAGGAAAGCAGCAAGATAGAAGTGGAACAGTACCTACTAAGCACACATTCAGATCCTCTAAGAGATGTATCTTTAGGTGCCTGTAACAGGATTCATCATGTTGAAGAACCTAGCATCCCAGTTGATATGAAAGAGCCAACATGGAGTGAAGTGAATAATGCTGTGAAGAAAGCACGACCTTGCTCTGCCCCTGGACCAAGTGGCATTCCTTACAAGGTTTACCAGAAATGCCCCAAGCTCCTGAGACGACTATGGCAGCTTATATGCGTTGTCTGGAGGAAGGGATCTGTCCCCGCTTGTTGGTTACAAGCTGAGGGCTGCTTTGCTCCAAAGGAAAAGGACTCGAAGAAGATACAGCAGTTTCGAACAATCTCACTCGTGAACGTCGAAGGCAAGATATTCTTCTCGATACTGGCCAAACCCATGACATCATATATGCTCAGTAACCAGTATAACAACACCTCAGTCCAGAAAGGGGGGATTCCAGGATTCTCAGGATGTGTAGAGCACACCAGTGCTCTTACCCAGCTGCTGCATGAGGCCAGGATCAACCACAAAGATCTCAGTGTCATATGGCTAGATCTAGCCAATGCCTACGGATCTATCCCCCCCTAGCTGATCTTGAAAGCGATGCACCACTACCACATCACAGACCAAGCCACACAGCTTATCAAGAGCTATTTCAACAGCATACACCTGAGGTTCTCCTGTCACTAGTTTACCACCCATTGGATCGAGTTTCAGAAGGGTATAGACACAGGGTGTACCATCTCTGTCATTTTGTTTGTAATGGGAATGAACATGGTCATCGAAACAGCGGAGATGGAAACACGAGGTCCAAAAACCAAATCTGGCATCCGTCTGCCATCCAACCGAGACTTCATGGATGACATGACAGTCACCACTGAAACCCACATTCAGGCAAGATGGATCCTTAAAGTGCTAGGAGAGACAGCAACTTGGGCACGGATGCAGTTTAAGCCAGCCAAATCAAGAAGCCTGGTGATCAGAAAGGGGAAGGTCACAGATAAGTTTAAAATGACCATACAAGGGGAAGAGATCCCATCCCTGACCAACAACCCAGTGAAGTGCCTGGGAAAGTGGTTTGATGCCTCATTAACTGACAGAGCAGTCATGACCGGCTCAGGCACCAAGCTGATGAGGGGCTGAGAAGAATAGATAAGTGTGACCTGCCAGGCAAGTTCAAGACTTGGATATTCCAACATATCTTATTGCCAAGACTAGTATGGCCACTGATGGTGAATGAGATCCCTCTCAGTACAGTAGAGAAGAGAGAGGAATCCATCAGCAAGCATCTGCGAAGATGGCTTCGCTTGCCACCATCTTTCACAAGCATAGGACTATACGGCAAGTCTGCAAAGCTTCAGATGCCCATTAACTCTATTGATGAGGAGTTCAAGGTTGCATAGGCACGACTTCTTCTAACACTACGTGACTCCAAAGACAACAAGATCAGTGGCGCTGGGATTGAGATCAGAACAGGAAGAAAGTGGTCAGTAAGTCAGGTGGTAAAGCAAGCAGAGAGCAGCCTCAAGCACAAAGACATTGTTGGTGCAACCAACATCGGAAAGGAAGGACTTGGAATGAGAAAGAACCGAAGATGGGAAGCCTCCTCTAGACAGGAAAAGAGAGAGCTGGTTTAGGCTGAGATTAGAAAAGGCTCGGAGCAAGACAGGTTGGCAAAGGCAGTCCAGCTTGGCCCGCAAGGGAACTGGACAAAATGGCAGGTGCCAGAAAGGAAAGTGTCTTGGCAGGAGATATGGACATATGAACCACTCCAGCTTAGTTTCCTCCTTCGCTCTGTATATGACATGCTCCCATCACCTACCAACTTACATCTATGGAAGCTTCTCGAAGATCCAGCCTGCCCATTGTGTGACTCCCCAGGATCTCTGAGACACATATTGTCATCATGCCCAAAAGCCCTATCCCATGGGCACTACAGATGGCGTCATGATCAGGTGCTGAAAGAGATAGCACATGTCCTGGAGAAGGAACGAAAGAAAGAAAGACCAAAGCCAAAGAGCAACCAGTACATAGGTTTCGTGAGAGAAGAACAGAAGTCTTCAGAATCCTGTTTGAATCAAGGAACTGGGAAATGAAGGCTGGTCTGAGGCAACAACTTCAATTTCCGGATGAAATAGCCCGAAGCGAGCTGTGCTGGTAGAACTTACGGTTCCATGGGAAGAACGTGTGGAAGAAGCGAATGAGCTCAAAAGGGCCAAGTACGAGGACTTTGCTCAGCTTTGCAAGGAAAACGGATGGAGTACATGGGTATTCCCAGTTGAGGTTGGATGTCATGGTTTACCATCACAGTCAGTGTGGAGGACGCTAGGGGCCTTGGGCATCAAAGGAAGAGTTCGGAAGTGCTAAGTCCAGGCTCTGGGCAAAGCTGTAGAAAGAGCATCATGCTGGCTATGGATGCAGCATAGCAAGCCAGATTGGCAGCCAAGGTAGACGGGGTAGTGGCTGATCACCCTACCTGCCCCACCATCCCGAGGGTGTACTGAGTGTTAAAGGGGCGAAACACCTGACGACGGATGGCCACTCAGCTGATGACGTCTACCTTATGCAGATTCACTGTATTACAACTCTACCCATTATAGTAATGACACTGATCAAGTTTTGAAGATTTGTTCAAAAACAAAGGAGGAGTTGGGTTCACAAGAAATGGATGTACAGACCTACGGACATACAGACGAACGGACAGACAGAGAAGATGACGCCAATATATGACCACCTTCGACGGCGTATAAAAACATCACATAATCAGTAAACTATGGCCAGAAATTTGAATGCTTTTCTAAGTTTTAAGTACCTAAAGTGTTATCTTAAATGTAATAGCTTGACTTGAAATCTTCAGTGACTTATAACTATTACCAACACCCTTTAGCACTGAACTGATAAAATAAACTAACTTAAGATATTATTCAATAAGATATTTGAACAAGTGGGTGGTGTGGTTGTCCATTGGTAAGACTACTAATCCAGACGTCCATGATTCAATGCTGTATAGGCTGGAAATTTCTGAGATGCTTTTCAGTGTCTCCCACCCACATAATGGCCGAGAAAAACTGTCTGTAATGCTTCAAGTGCCTGTATTAGTAGCCCAATAGCCCGCAATGACTTGTGATAAGACTTGTCATAATGAGTCAGAAAGAGCCTAGACAATGAGCAAAGAGCAACATGGATTAGGTGAAACTGAGCTGAAATAGCAGTCAAAGACATGTAGTTGAGTACATGTAAATTGGTTTGGCTCAAAATAGCATTTGGTAAGTCAGCAGTTCTACGTATTCACAAGGCAGTCATGGGGTGGACATTAGCAACATTACAGTTCTACCTAGTTACATAGCAGTCATGGGGAGTGTGTGTGTGTGTGTGTGTGTGTGTGTGTGTGCTTGTGTGTGTGTGGGGCCCGGTTTGAGTATAGTCTTACAGTTCTTCCTATTCACTGTTCACATAGCAGAGGATTTTAGTCATCAGGTTTGATTATAGTAATTCTTTTCAAACAATGGTAACATTAGTTGAGAAATTTCTTCATACATTAGTTTTTGATAGAATTGTTTTATATAAATACAAAATCAAAACTATTGTAACTGTGATAAATATTTTTTCGTCTCTGTTTTCTGCTGTCCTTAAACTTTTGTTGTTTACATTCATTTATTATATTTTTACATTTAGAAAAAATCAAAACTGCTATACATAATTAGGGATCTTTGTTTCAATTTGAGAACATCGATGATTATGAAATGGATAATCCAAGCATTATTTAGGGCTCAACATTAATGGTTGCCTGATTGCCCATGGCAAGTAAAAGTTGAATATAGGCAAGTTATTTTTCCCATCAGTTGCCTGATGGGGCAAGTAGAAAATCCATTATGAGGCTTGTATCAATGTATTTAAGCAATATTTGATAAAAAACCTGTTGAATTTAGACAGTTTATTTTGCAATTAACGTCTCTAAACAAACCAATTACTACAAAACTGAAGCTTTCAGTCTGTTTTCATGCAAGAATAAACAGAATGAAATTGTTTACAATATTTATGCTTCCAGTATTGGAAATAGGTATTAATGCCGCTATAACCATCATAACTACTCGGCCATAAACAGGCATGCTGCCAAAATGGCTGAAGTTACTAATAACTTTCTTTAAGATGTTTATCAGACATTGATATATTAATCTTGTCACAAGTTCACAGCCGTAAGTGCCAAAATCAAAATTATTAATTCTATCTTCATCAAGTTTTTTTGTTCATTTTATTTCCCAACCTTTGATGCTAATAAAGCAACTGTTACATTCCTGCAAACTCCAGTCTTGTGTCAAAGCTTTCACTGTCCATAAGGAAAGTCTTTTAATTCTCTCTCCATCAAGTCTTGCCTTAGCCTTGTACATCAGCCACATGCCATATATCAAATTTCCTTACCTTCCAGTCCTGTATCCCAGCCTTTAATGACCTCATTAGCTCCCAGTCTGAAACGGAATGGTTTGCCACTGGTACAGGAGTCAAACTGACGGCCATCTTTTTGAAGTTTTCCCACATAGTATACATGTACCTGTATATATAAAAAGTGTTTCAGTGTTTAACAGATACTGTCTGGTTCTGCATTTGATATCAGGAAAAATAATCATTTCAGTGATCCAAAGGTCAACATAACCTTTGCTTAATTTTCTAACTTGTATAAATCTATAATTTTCAGCAATATTTGTTCTGTCACTTTGTGTTATATGCCTCTTTCAAGGAAATTTCACTCAAATCTTCAATTAACTTAAAAGTGATTCTGGATATCTCTGGAAACCCAGTTTGTTTTGTTTGTTTTATAGGAATTTAACATCGCTTTAATAGTATGTCAGTCATATCACAGAGCACATCCGGGTAGAACCACCGACCAACCACAAGCCAGCTGGAAGGCTTCCTTACTTGAAAAATCCAAAGTGCCCAGACCAGGATTCCAACCCACAGCAGTGAGGGGATGAGAGAGTACTAACCAGATTCTACCCAAGTATCTTGGAGAAGATTATTTGTTCTCACTATATACAGTGAAACCTCTAAAAACCGAACCCTTCCGGACTGAACAAAAAGTTCGGTTTATAGAGGTTTCCAGTATAGGGAGGTTTCTGTCATATTGGTATACATGTAAATGTGACCATTAGTATATTCACAAGTCTTGTTATAAATGACAGTTTAGTATTCTTTCGGTATTATGAACATTCATTTACTGGGTCTAATATGGATTATAATGAGATAATTTAGGTATTAAAATATACAAAAAATTATGTTCTGTTAATAATATTTATTTGTACCTTTGTCATTTATGAAAACAACAATAGAAACAGCACATAGCGTTCATGCAAGCAATTGCCATCGACATTTCAACACTTGAGATATGCACATAAAATATTGCCATTTACAGTAGTAGCAAGTTCAGACATGATAGCTTTGCTTATTCAGCCTGAGCTGATTGTTGTTGTTTTTGTTGTTGTTGTTGTTTCTCAAAAAGTGATATGTTTTTCATAAAATCTGCACCCTTTTCTTAACTCTAAATCAGTGGTATTAACAACCCCTTCTCAATCGGTAAACTTCCATTTAATTATTTACTCAAATACCAACTACAGTTATCTGCCGCTGTTGTGATTTTCACACCTTCGTATTATACATGTGGCACAAACAATCGGCTGTCAATTTGATAATCCCAGTAAAAGTCACAATGCCAATTAGCAA
The DNA here is from genome assembly GCA_032358795.1 of Nuttallia obscurata. Taxonomy (NCBI): domain Eukaryota; kingdom Metazoa; phylum Mollusca; class Bivalvia; order Cardiida; family Psammobiidae; genus Nuttallia; species Nuttallia obscurata. The sequence goes on along the minus strand of JAULCC010082408.1, from coordinate 1,353 downwards.
TGTGTGTGTTAGTTGTCAGAATGCCGGTGTATTACGTTTCACCCGAGGCATGTTCGGACTCTCGTTCGGTTTATAGGGGTAATTTTTAATAGTCCGGAATGGAAAATTACAAAATATTTGTTCGGTTTTTCGGAATTCAGAGGTTCCGGTTTTCGGAAGTTTTTTCGATATAAAATAAAGAACATACGCTTTGGGACTATGAAAATCGTTCGGGTTTTAGAGAATTCCGGTTTTCGGGAGTACAGTTTTCGGAAGTTACACTGTACATATAAGGCAAATTGACTCTGCCCTCTGGCAGCCATTTTTTCTTTACTGGTCAAAATAATTTATACAATATTTGTAGAGGGTCAGCCAAGGAACACTGATGCCAAATTATTTTTCAAATCTTGCCACGTTTTGAAGAAGATGATTATTTAAGTTTCACTTTATAGATATAAGGAAAACTGACTCTGCCACCAGGAGGCCATAATTTAAACAGTCTTTGTAAGAGGGTCAACCAAAGAATACTTACTCCAAATTATTTTCTAATCTGGACACTAGTTTTGGAGAAGACGATCTTTAAAGATTTTCCTTTCTGTTGCCATAGCAACCAATGTTTTGCATGGAATCCAATTGTTTGAACAACTTTAAAAGGGGACCACCTAAGGTCCATTCCTGTAAAGTTTAATTAAAATTGGTAAAGCTGTTTAGGAGGAGATGCCGTTTAAAGCAAATGTTGACAGACGGCAGACAAAGACCGGTCACAATAGACCACCATGAATGAGCCTCTGGCTCAGGTGTGCTAAAATATACATGTGCTATAACCAATTCTCAAAACTCACCAAAAAACACCTAAAAGCATTCTTTTATCCCAAAAAAGGTCACAATCAGCATATTCAGCACAAGTCATTCAGAAGGGCACTATATTATCTTTGATCCAAATTTAAAAGCCCTAGGACAACTATTATTTGAGACAAGTAAAAACAAAAGAGGGCAACTATGGTCTTGAAGGCACTCAACCGAAGATGGCAGTCATTTTTTCTTTTTTATAAACAACAGAAAAAAGTTTCCCCATATAAATATATAGTTGTTTACATCTAAGCTCTGGAATTTATGGTTTCAGAGGAGAAGATTAATGATGTCACCCAAGGAACACTTATGTCACTAGTTTTGGAGAAATTTTTTTTTTAAGTTTTTCCTTTCTGTTCCCATGGCAACCAGCATTCTGCATGGAATCCAATTCTTTGAACAACTTTGAAAGAGGACCACCCAAGGAACATTTTTGTAGTTTTATTAAAATTAGCCAAGCTGTTAAGGAGGAGATGTCGTTTGAAGCAAATGTTGACGGATGGACGACAGACAAAGGCCAGTCAC